>CABHPH010162992.1:0-20108 GCA_902168325.1 Peromyscus nudipes | reverse complement strand
CATGTCTGCATCTACCATCTCATCATCACACAGTACTCCATGTCTGCCTCTACCATCTCATCATCACACAGTACTCCATGTCTGCGTCTACCATCTCATCATCATCACACAGTACTCCATGCCCACTTCTACAATCTCTCCACCACGCAGTACTCTGTGACCAGATTTTCTGTATGTGCGATGCCAATATATTTCTACTATTTTAGTTGAACAGGGCTACAGAAGCCCAGGATTGTCCGAAATGGGTAGCAGGTGTGTTTTATGTGAATGAGAGCTCCTAAAAACGCTTATCTTTCCCTTCATGTCCCTTCATTGAATTTCAATCCCTCCACCTCACCCTTCTTAGTCAATTCTTGTGCAGTCATCTCCCAGAGCACCTCCTCTTGATGACTTTTCACTGCCCTGACAAAGTGCCTGGCAGAGACAAGCTGAAGGAGGGGATTTACTTTGGCTCTTGGTTCGGTGTATGTGTCAGGGGTGAAGTTCCACGTGTAGTCCCGTGGTCTCTCTGTACTCTTGGTTCGGGGTGTGTGTGTGTCGGGGGTGAAGTTCCACGTGTAGTCCCGTGGTCTCCCTGGACTCTGGTCTGACATCACAGCAGCAGGAGGCTGCGGGAGAGGAAAACTACTCCCCCATGGCCAGCCAGGACAGAGAAAGGTAAATCCTAGGTTCCAACCACCTTTTCCCCTTTTCTCCTTTTATTCTATGCAGTCAACATCCCATGGGATAGTGCCACCCTATCCAAGGTGTGACTTCCCATCCGTTACTATTCTGTGGAAATGCCCCCACAAGCTCACCACAGTCATGCTCTAACCACCTCCTGGGTGATTTTAAATCCGTCAAGCTGACAATGAAGGTCCTCCATGGTGTCTGATTTTTAATGCCTGAAATCAGCTTTGACCTTTACATACTTTTTGTGACCCCTTCTTTTCCCCTGTCCTAGGAGCTTTCATGGGATGCTTTTCTTTTGTCTCTGTGGCTGCATGAATGGGATCTTTGTTTCTCACCGAGAAGTGAAATCCCATTGTATGTACAAATGTGTTATTCAACTGCTCATTCTCCTGTGGAAGATCATTAAAGATGGTTTTGGGTTGAGACCCCAAGAAAGAAAATGAACGTGAAAATTCATCAACATGTCATTACTGAATATGATTGTAAGTAGGGGGTGTAGAGATGGTTCCGTAGTTAAGCTCACTGGCTGCTCTTCAAGAGGACTTGGGTTCAATACCCAGAACCCACTTGGTGGCTCATAAACATCTGTAACTCCAGTTCCAGGGGATCTGTCGTCCTCTTCTGGCCTCCACAGACACCGAACACACACAGTGTATAGACAAACCTTCAGGTAAAATGATCATATACATAAAAATTTAAATAAAGAAAGCAAATACAATTATAAGTAAGCCTAATGAATAATGAAAACAGGAAAGCTTCAAATCGAATTATACCAAAAGCATTCCATATTAATACTTGTGTGAGTGGAGCAAAACAGTGCTTTGAAGGAGATTAGTAGCCTACTGTGTTATCATTTGTCATTGTAGCCACAAAAGAAAACCACAAGCTAAAAAGATAGCCAATTAGCACTTAGCACTTGCCACAGGGGAGTAATCCATAATTCATCCTTTGACCGTGTAACTTTCAACTGTAACAAAATACACGAAGCAGCCATTGTCAGCTGAAGGACAACAGGCAGCTCCAGGCTCCCGCTTTTGAGAACAAAAACACACACAAAGTAAGCCCCACAGCTATCCTCTCCTTTGGTTTGGAGAACTCCAAATTTCAGCACACACACACACACACACACACACACACACACACACACACACACACGCACATACACACACACACACACACATCATATCTTTTTACCGTTTGGATCTTCAGTGTCCCCCCAGAGCTCATGTCCCCGCAGACTAAGCTCATGGCTTAGTCTCTAGCTGAAGGCACTGTCGGGAGGTGGTGGGATCTGGGAAACCTGGCAGGAAGACCGAGGTCACTTGGGCTGGTGTTTGACCTTTGTATTGGAGCCCTGGCTCCTCCCTCTCATCCTGGGTTCCTGCCCACAAGGAAGGGCGCCCCCTTGTCATGCGGGCGAGAGGGGGCGCTGTGCTCCACTTTGCCACAGACCCACGATGACGGGATCAAGAAAACACGGAACCTCTGAAACCAGGGGTCAAAGCGAATCTTTCCCCCTGTGGGGGTTTGGATGAGAACCCCACCCCCACCTCACCCCCCATAAGCCTCAGAATTTCATCAGCTGATTCCTAGTTGGTGGAGCTGCTTGGGAGGTTCAGACTGCCGCCTCGCTGGAGAAGCCCGGCGCTGGGGGAGGCTTTAGATCATAAATCCTCAACTGGCTTCCTGTTCCCGGTCTCTCTACTTTGAGCTAGCTTTGCAATGTGTCAACTCGCAGCTTTGTTCCCTGTCTCTCTACTTTGAGCTAGCACTGGAATGTGTGAACTCGCAGCTTTCTGCTCCTGTCTCGTGCCGGCCCCTCGCTGCTATGCCTCCCTGCCGCCGCCCCGCCGTGATGGCCTCCAATTCCTCTGGACCCACAAGCCCAGACAAACTCTCTCTTTTATAAGTTGCTTTCTCTCATGGTGTTTGGTCACTGCTGTGCCCAGATCCCAACGAGCTTATCGGAATGCAAAAGCAAGGTTTTATTGGGGAGCAGTTCAAGCCTAGGCAGGGACCCCGTCAAGCCATCCAGCACAGTGGAGGCTGGAGGAGGTGCGCAACCTGAATAGCGCATAGCTTTTAAAGGTAAAACCCACAAGGCTACATCAGTTTGGGGTGCTAGTACAGGTACAGTTCTGATTGGCTCGAGTCTAGGGACTTTCCAGAAACCTTATCTTGTTTTTTGTTTTTTGTTTTTGTTTTTTTGTTTTGTTTTGTTTTGTTTTTTCGAGACAGGGTTTCTCTGTGTAGCTTTGGAACCTTTCCTGGATCTCGCTATGTAGACAAGGTTGGCCTCGAACTCACAGAGATCCGCCTGGCTCTGCCTCCCCAGTGTTGGGATTAAAGGCGTGTGCCACCACAGAAACCTTATCTTTTTCTTACAACAAAGGGGGGGGGATGCCTGTCACCGTTCCTCATTGACTGCCCTCAGGTGGGGACATTTCTGTGGTTTTAAGCAATCACCATGGAGACTAGGGTTGGGATACTCTGTACTTTGCACTTTCTAATTCCTGGAATCTGGGTCGACTGGTTCCAGTAACTCAAGGCCTATACCTAAGATGGAGAACGTTTAGGTCTTATTTTAAAAATGGAGGAGCTTTGGTTCTTCAGTCACAGCAACAGAGAAATTGATTATAGCAAATACTTTGCTATAGTAGTGGACAGGTGATGTATTTGTCACATAATCAGAAGCAGTGTGGTAACAGGGAGGGAAAAAAATCCATCCGCCTTTAGGAAAAAAAATCCATCTACCTTAAAAAAAAAATTCATCTGCTTTCTGTGTTACCAATGTAACAGGCCACTTAAACTGGAAGTCACATTACCAGCCTCAGAAATTTGCATTGACATCCCATTAAGACTTTAAACACACATCAACTTGAGTGTATGTATTATGAGACTGGAATTACGAATGGGTCTGTAAAGCTTTTTAAACTACCAACATGATTTTATGCACATAAAGTCCATTAGGAGTTATCTAAATAATTTGCATCTTCTTGTCTACCCGTCTGGTTTGTCTTTCAGACTGCCCTCGTAGAATCATTTCCCCAAGGTTTGAAGGAAATAATTTAACAGTTCTTTCAGAAATAAATCTTGTTAGCAGACGCTCCCATTTTCTAACTGTGCAGAGTTTACTTTAATTCCTGCGTCACAGCTACACAGAATGCTGACTTGGATGCTGGCTGCTCTGATCGCCACATTTTCAAATATGGAGTCCATTGGATTTTAACCGCCATTTTTGTCACTGAGAAAGTTGCTCAGACGTTGCCACAGTGTTTCCTTTCTCTGAGGCAGTTTATAAAATGATTTTTGTCTTTGGTTTGTTGTTTTAAAGTCCCGCTACCATGTGTCTAAGCATAGGTATCTTTGTAGGATGCTGTTCATGACAGAGTGCACTTCCTGGAAACATGCAGTGTTCTTAAGGCTTGCAAAATTCTCAGTCAAAAGCTATCCTTTAAAGCATTTCCTCTGATTATTTTCTCAGTTTCATCCTTAAGACCCCATTCATTGCCACATTAGAGTGTCTCCTTCAATCCACTTTGTCTCATAATCACACATATCCCTCCCCACTTTTTTCTCTCAATTAAATGCTGGTCCAGTTCTCCTGGCATTCCCTCTTTGGCTGTGTGTGATCAGCTATTGAGCACATTCATGGCATGTTGATGCGACTGTAGTCTCACGTCTCTGTTAACCCCCAGCAGCATTACCTTATTGTAACGTTTGTAGTCACTGCTCTGCCTCGATCTGATGGCTCCGTCCAGACTAGCTGGCCTCCACTCACTGTCTGCTGGTTCTGTGGTTCCCATGCATAGTTTGTCTTCTGGTCTATGTGTCTTTCCTGTTTCTAAGTCACATCTTAGGGATGTGACTTAGTCTTCAGTCACAGCAACAGAGAAATTGATTATAGCAAATACTTTGCTATAGTAGTGGACAGGTGGCGTATTTGTCACAGAATCAGAAGCAGTGTGGTAACAGGGAGGGAAAAAAAATCCATCTGCCTTCAGAAAAAAAAAATCACATCCCTAAGATGTGGCTAAGTGGAAAACCTTGGTTCATTCCTTCGGTAGAGTGTGCCTTCTTCTGAGGACAATTTTGTCCTCCCCCTCTCCAGTGTTCCCATGAGACCGCAGTACAGTTCTCCGGGTACACGTTCACCTTCACTCAGCTAGCATCTGATAGATAACTTTCTGTGCCTTGAACAATTCTAGATGCTTACAATGTGCTTTGTACCTATGTCATCCATGCCATCTGTATCGACTATCTATCTGTCTGTCTATCTATCTGTCTATCTATCTATCTATCTATCTATCTATCTACCTATCTATCTACCTATCTATCTATCTACCTATCTATCTACTATCTATCTATCTATCATCTATCTATCTATCATCTATCTATCTATCTATCATCATCATCTATTATTTATCTACCTATCTTTCTATCAGTCACCTCTCTATTTATAATTTACTTTGAAAAAAGCAAAATTAGTGGATTGAAGTTATGTAGGCTGTTCAGCAGGATGTCTGAAGTCTGGAATAAAAGGCTCCTTGGGAAGATTCCAGCTGAGAAAGGGGAGAAGCCAGGCACATGGAAGAGGAGGATGGACTTCTCGGTAGGAGCAGCAGGAGATGTGATGGTCCTGAGGTAGAAGCATGCTTGGCACAAAAAAAAAAAAAATTCACCCCGGTTGGAGAGGAAGGAGCATGGATGAGAGTGGCTGGAGATGAGGTCAGAAAAGACAGGAAATCAAATCCTTAGGACGTGCTATAGGCAATTTAAGGATGTTGGGTTTTACCTTGCGTCGAATGGCCAGGCACTGGAGATTTTGTGCTAAGATGCACAATATCTGACTTAGGAGCTAACAGGACCACTCTGGATTCTGTGTTAGGACTAAATTGCAAGCAGAGCACAGGATCAAAGCTGGTGGGTCAGTCAGAAGACGACAGCAGTACTCCAGGTGACACGGAACACCCGCCTTGAGTGCTGCGGCACCAGTGGAGCAATCAGATTCCGGATGTAGTCTGAGGGCTGAGCTGACAGGATGTGCTGATGGATGGGCTGTGGGATGAGGCTGGGGACAAAGGGTCCAAGATGGCTCCGAGGTTCTGAGCAGTCAGCAGGATGGACTTTTTGAGATGCCAGAGTCTGCTGGAGGAGCAGATATTGTCATGGGGGAGGATGAGAAATAATAAATTTTGAGCATGAGTTTGAGACATTTATTAGCTGCCCAAATAGAGATGTCAAATAATTAGTCAGATATATGGATGTGAAGTTCAAAGAGAGGTCTGGCCTGCAGAAATGAACCGGGAGTCATCAGTACATTTTAGTACCTAAATGTGTGTGTGACTGGTTGGAATTATCTTATGATTAGATGGATTAGCTGGTCGGGGAGTGTGAGGACTAAAGTCTTGTACTTTCCAACATTAAGGGTGTGGGGAACAGGGAGAGGTCAAGGAGACTGGGGCTGAACAGTCATAGCTGTGAGAAAGAAATACAAGAATCCCAGCAAGCAAGTGGGTCAAAGAGGAGACACTGCACAATGCCAGGGAATGTAGCTGCATGGCCAAGTATGGTGAGGGCTAAGGTCTGACTTGATTGAGGAGGGCTCAAGAGAAGAGACAGTGGACGGCGAATCTACAGGAGCTGTGAAACCCACTTTGCTTTAAAGAGAAGCAAGGAAATGGCATGTTCTTTGGGGGGAAATGTGAGCATGAGAGACAGTTCTGCCTCTTAAGTACAAAAAATTCTAGAATGTTCCATGAGGGTGAAAAGGGGGCATTTTTGAAGTGACGTTGCAGAAAGAGGTTGATGGAGTTGTCCCTAGGAACACAGATGGTTAATTCATAACAGGAGGGCGAGCAGGTGTTGGGGTGGGTGCTGATGGAAATCTGTAGAACTTTCCCTTTACCTGCTGAGAGAGCTGTACTCTGCTGCCCAGGAAGACAATGCCTGGCTTTGTCAACTTGCCACAACCTAGAATTGCCCAGGAACCAAATCTCAATGAGAGCTTGTCTAGATTAGGTTGGCTTGAGGGCATGTGGGCATGGGGGAATCACCTTAACTGGTGGGAAGACCCACCCACTGTGGGTGGCACCATTCCCAGGCCAGAGAATCCCAGACTGTACAATAGTGGACGCAGCTATCCGAGCAGCATGCATGCCGTTTGTTCGTTGCTCTCTGCCCTTGATGGTGGATGTAATAAGAGGAGTTCTCTCAAGGTCCCACCTCTATGACCCCGCTGCCATGATGGACTGTAATCTGGAACTATGAGCCCAGCAAACCTTCTACCCGTTCAGTTGCTTTCTTCGGCGGATTTTATCACAGCAACAGGAAACAAAGATGGTACCTAATCCCCTTGCCTCAATGAGAAGTACTACTGACTCTACAAACTTACGCTATTGGCCACAGAAAGAGCAAATTCTCCAAGGCAGGTTCCGTGAGTGCTCAGAACTTCAAGTGTGGTTGGTGTGTATAACTCTGTGGCTGGGGGAAGGTTCCTACTGGGGTGAGATCCAGGAGGAATGGGCACATCTGACTACTTAGGGCCTGTGATGATAGATGATTCTAACCGGGTTCTGTGCCTTCGGAGGAAAAGATTGGTGGAAGCTAACATCGTTTTCCATTTCGGCTCTGAGGACACTAGAAGAAGCAGGGCTAATGAGCTGGTGATGGATAATGCTGCTTTTGTTCTTAATACAAATTTAAGCTATGACTTCATTACCAGAATGTTTGCGGAAAGGCTTCCTATGATCAGGATGTATGAAAGTAGAAATTTTTTTCATGGCTCTGAATTAAGTTTATTTCCCCCAAATTCCCACAAGGTTATTTAGGATGTTCGGGGTGTTGTGTCATTGACAGTACAAATGGGACACAGGATTGTGATCTAATGTGAAAAGAAGCGAGATCACATCCATTTCGTGGGCATTGATTTAAAAAAAAAAAACTCTAATACACAATTTTTCTAATGAAATATTCAGTTTTCCTCTTAAGAAATGTAATTGGGGTGTGACTGAATTTTTTCTGCCCTCGTTTCATTCTTCATCTAATTTGCTATGTAATTTCGCATACCTACCACAGGTCCATGCATCAGAGACATTCAATATGTTTTCTAAATGAATGAGTCTATTCTAATTTTAAGCTTTTAAGTTTTTTTTTCTCTTTAATTCCCATTATTGCTTGGTCATAATACATCATTTTCAGGGGTCTTCTAAAGACAATGATTTTAAGATTAGCAACATAAAACCTAAATCTTACTTGAAGAACAAATTAAATACTGAAAGTCCAGATCAATTTGCATGATTGAATTGATGTGTAAATTGAAGCTTTAGTCATAGGATAATGGATCTAAATCATTTATAGCAAGCGACGGGGATGCTGTTCAGAGGTAGAGATGAGTCTAACGTACGTAATGCCTGGGTTTGAGTTCAAGCACCGAGAAACGAAAATAAAGTTGTACCAAGTTTCAGTGGAGCTAGTGATGTCCAGGTAGCCCCTGGAGGAAGGCGTGGGAAAAGAAGGAATGACTGGAAAGAAGCAAGGAAGGACAGACTCAGGGGAGAAACCGGAGGAAGTTTTTTTAATTCTATTTTATGTGCAAGTGTGTGTCTGTGCATCACCAGTGTGCATGAACCTGTGGAGGACAGCAGAGGGCGGCAGATCCTCTGGAACTGGGGTTGTTCCAGTTGTGAGCTGCCACGTGGGTGCTGGGCTCTGCAGTAGCCGTGCTCTTAACTGCTAAGCCATCTCTCCAGCCCCGTAAACTGAAGAAGTTCAGCTCGAATTATTTATATTAGTTGTCATAGTGTTTCCTAAACGCAGCCCCCCCCCCCCCCCTCTTTTTCTCTCTCCCCTCTCTCTGTCTCTCTCCTTTTCTCCACGACGCAACAGTGCTGTACAAACCAAGGTGCCACTCCCTGTGGCGCGTGCGCAGTCTGTTCCCAGCCCTTGGATGTCTCTGGGACCGTTGAGTTTGACGTGTCTTCCTCTACTTCTCTATTCCCAGCCTTGAAGGAAAGCCCTTCCTTTGATGTGCAATCAAGAATGGAGATGACCTCCATTTTCGAAAGCCAATTAACAAATTATAAAAATAATTGAAAAAGCAACCAGAGTCCTTGAAGTGGAAACCAAGGAGGGTGGCTTTCCGGTTCAGTTCTTCAGTACGAGGTTAAGGGATCCAGCCTCTAGAATGGTAGACTGAGGACTTAGGAAAAGTTGATCCTCTAGAAAAGCAGCCAGAACGCTCACGAAACCAGCAAAATCTATTTTTTCCGGAGCCTGAAATTAACCAAGGCACCGCAAACATTATCAGGGGCTTGCAGTGGAATCAAGCGTCAGAGTGTGGGTGATCCTGTTAGCCTAGTGGTTTTCACTTCCTTATTCCCAGTAGCTTTTCCCCTGCTTCCCTGTGGCCTTGGAAGCCAAACTGAAAGCTGGAAAACGTTTGCCTCGCAGACACAGGAAGGCACAGAACGCATCTGAGCTCCCCGAGCCCTAACCCAGAGGACTGTGTCTACTTGACCTGAATGGCAGCTCCCTTCAAAGTTCTTTTCTCAGCTGTCTTTATTTGATTTCTCTCAGAATTGGTTCTGTGCAAACAGTTTCACACCTGAGGCGTTTTTTCAAAAACAACCGCAGCTGCCTGAGGGGAAAAGCATTTGGAAAGAAGAAAGGACTGGCAGTCTCTCTCTTTTTAAAAAAGATTTATTTTATTTTCAGTTATGTGTACGGGTATTTGTCTTTGTGTGGCAATGTGCACACGAGTGCAGGTGCCTGTAGGGGCCAAAAGAAAGCATTAGATCCCATGGAGCCTAGACAGAGGCATCTGTGAGCCCTGACATGGGTGCTGGGAACTAAATCAACTTCTCTGGAAGAGCAGAAGCACTCTTAATCACTGACCCATCTCTCCAGCCCCTGGATCAGAATCTTAAAAGGACAATTTTGAGTGACATAGTCACTGTGAGGTTTGAAAAGCTCTGACACATTCTTGAGGATTCAGAAAGTCCCCGTAAACGTCCCTAGGGATAACCTTGGGAGACCCCCAATATCTCACCTCTGGATGGCTTTGAGTCTTTGGGCAGGCAGTAAGCGATGGCCGGCTAGAGTTCTGAAATGCCTCCTGGAATGTGGACATTCCTCGATGTATAACACGCGTCTCCACAGAGCGTGAGGTCAGTGTGTGTAAGGAGCTGTCCTTTGAATTATTAGCTGACCATCAAGCTAATGGAACAGAGATCTCAGCGGCCACCTGAGAGAGCAGAGACTGTGAAGAATGACCTCACCACACAAACAACCAGCTGCAACATGAAACCCAGGATGGGGGAGATCTCACATCCCAAGTGTATTGAATGTTTGTTTTTACACACAAACACACACACACACACACACACACACACACACACACATACACGAAACATGCAAAGAAATTGAGGCCGACAGGGCATGTACACGGGGGAAACCGGTATTGCTAGAAGCCATTCCTAGAGAAGCCTAGACTCACTAGAAACAGACTTCAAATAAAGACCATAAATGTATTCAAAGAACAAAAAAAAAAAAAAAAAAAAACTGTAGTCAGCAGTTAAAGACAAGTATCAGAGCAACATCTACCAAACAGTAAACATCTGTAGAGAAATAAGGACTTGTGAAAGGACACAGAGACATTTCAGAGCAGGGTGAGACAACAGAAGAAAAATAAGAATTGAAAAAAAAAACAGCACTAGGAAGGCATTTGTTGTGTCTTATAAGTCACGTGGTCATAAGGGCTAAGAAGTCTCATGTCTGCTGTCTCCAAACGGGAGACCCAGGAAAGCCAAGGTAAAATTCAATGGAGTCTGAGTCTGAGACTCTAGGGGGCCGGTGGATTGAATCCCAGAGACCAATGGCGGTAGAGACTGGAGCTCTGGCGGCCCAGAATGGAAAAAGTTCCCAGTTCTTAGAAAGACAACACGTGGTCTCTCCATCTTTTTGTTCTGTCTGGGCATTGGAGGATTGAGTTACCCCATCCCTCTTACCCACAAGGATGATCCCAGCTAAAACTCCAAGCAATAGTGAAGAGGGTGCCTGAACTGGCTTCCCCTATAATCAGATTGATAATGACCCTAATTGTTATCATAGAACCTTCATCAGGTAACTGATGGAAGCAGATGCAGAGATCCCCAGCTAGGCACTGGATGGAGCTCCTGGAGTCCAGTTGAAGAGAGGGAGGAGGGATTATATGAGCAAAGGGGTCAAGATCATGATAGGGAAATCCACAGAGACAGCTGACCAGAGCTAGTTGGAGCTCACTGACTCTGGACTGACAGCTGGGGAACCCTCATGGGATTGAACTAGGTCCTCTGAATGTGGGTGACAGTTGTGTGGCCTGGGCAGTATGTGGGGACGCTGGCAGTGGGACCAGGATGTATCCCTAGGGCATGAACTGACTCTTTGGAGCCCATTCCCTGTGGAGGGATATCTTGTTCAGCCTCCATACAGGGGGGAGGGGCTTGGGCCTGCCTCAATTTGATATGCCAGACTTTGTTAACTCCCAATGGGAGGCCTTACCCTCTCTAAGGAGTGGATGGGGGTGGAGTGGGAGGAAGATGGGAGTGAGCGGGAGGAGGAGAGGGAGGGAAAATTGTGGTTGGTATGTAAAATGAAAAAAAAAACTTTTAAATAAAAAACGAAGGGGTTCATCTTTATTTAAAAAAGAGGATGGAGGGCTAGAGATGGCTCAGTAGTTAAGAGCAGTGGCTGCTCTTGAAGAGGACCTGGATTCAATTTCCAGCATCCACACGAAGGCACACAACCATCTGTAACTTCAATTCCAGGGGCTCTAGTACCTTCTTCCAGCTTCTGCAGGTACTGCATACACATGGTGCTCATACATACATGCAGGCAAAACTTGCATACACATAAAAATAATTAAATCTAAAAAGAGGAATCATAAGCATGTAAGAAGGAAAGAAAGGTGAGGAGGAAGGCTGGTGTTGTAGAATATTATTTTAAAGTGTGTTGCTTTTGTTTATGTTGCATTTGTTTAACTCTGTGAAGCTGTGTTACTGTGCCTGTCTAAAACACCTGATGGTCTAATAAAGATCTGAATGGCCAATAGTGAGGCAGGAGAAAGAATAGTCAGGGCTGGCTGGCAGAGAGAATAAATAGGAAGAGATAGCCAGAGAAAGAAGAGAACATCAGGGGCCAGCCACCCAGCTACACAACCAGCAATGGAGTAACAAGGAAAGGTATACAGGAATAGAAAAGGAAAAGCCTATAGGCAAAACATAGACAGGATAATTTAAAACTAAGGCTGGACATTTATAATTAAGAATAAGCTTCTATGTGTGATTTATGTGGGAGCTGGGTGGTGAGCTCCCCAAAAAGAGTAAAAAACAAACTCAAGAGAATGATGTCCTGACCAAATAACTCCATGCTTCCTTTCTAGACAGTGTCACAATGGTATAAATAAAAAACAGAGCTGTGGCACTGTTCTGTCACTGGAGAGTAAGAATAACATAAGATGCAATGACAGCATAGAACAGCAGGGGGCACAAGTCAGGCTCCAGCTGTATGACTGATAAGTGCAGGCGCTGATTAAACACTTCAAATTATTTCTGTCTGTTTCTTCTTGTGCCTGATAGTAACGCCGCATCAGCTTATTTAAAAGTAACTAAGACTCTGGATAAAAATGTCATTTGATACCAAAACATGTCAATTTTTTCATCCTTCCCTGTTTCCCATCTGCACAACCCAGAGTCACATTCCATTTACAAGCTATTGTGTATCATTCCTGAAGTTTAAAATCTGTCTACCTACAGTAAGCTGTATCTAATTTTCTTCCCCTCCATACTTTTTCTCATTTGGAATCACACCACATCCATTTGTATGATTGGGTTAGACAACTTCTTGATTTTGCTATTGGATTTTCCCCAGTTCTAGCAACAATCTCAAGGTAAGGGTTTTTGGTTCACCCCACTGAATGTTAATGGTTGGACTCATAACACCAGGATGGTCTTATTTTAAAGCCATAGCTTGGGCAGAGGAGCAATCTTGTTTTGTTCTGTCAGGCTGAATCTGAAAAGTGAGTCATGGTTTGAGGCGTAGCAGGCTTCTTGGACTTAGGGTACATACAAATCACTGGGGGTCATTGTAAAAATGCAGACTGGGGTTCAGGAGGACTGTTGTATTTCTGTATTTTACTAGGATTCCAGGTGATGCCTGGTCCATAGAGGATCCCATAACAACAGAGAGGAAGGGGTGCTTTGTCATTAGAAACAGGTAAGGACAATGGAGAGCAGCAAGGTCAAGGGGCACAAGAGAGCTAGACCCACAGAGAGCTCGAGTTAATATAACCTGAGATCTCAAGGGGAGAGGTGGACGGGTGGCCCACAGCTTCCTGATCCACCTGAACCACAGTGCAACCAAGCATGGACAACCAGGATCTAAGCGTGACTTCCCCGAACAGAAAGTCTTCCCTTTGTCCTGTTTCCCAGACCTGAGCCAGTTTTGAGACCTGGGACACGATGGCAGAGGAGAGATGGCTTCAGATAAAGGAAACACCAATATGACAGCAAGTGGGGTGCTATTTCGGACTGAGTTTCTGTCCCTTACCCAGGGGAAATTCTGCCCAATAAACAAATATGGACTTTCTAAATCTTGAAGTACTAAAACATTCAGGAAAGTGTCTCTTTCTCTTGGGCACCAAATCATGTTGAAAGTCACGGCCCGGCACAACCCTACATGCATACTTCATTTTTCAAACAGAAAGTCTGTGATTTTAAAAACACAATGGCAGGTGCTAGGCAGCCCCGAAAAACAAAACAAATGCAAAAATAGCTAAATCACAGAGAAACAGCTCCAAGATGGATTGTAAAGTAACAGGAGCAGAGCAAAGTCATGAAAGAGCAAGTTGGCTCTGGCAAGCAGAAGAGGAAGTCGTCCAGGCCACTTTGGGGCTGAGCTCAGATCCTTCAGCTGTATTCTAAAAAGGGAACTCTTGGTCCTATGCCTGTTGTTACAGTCTGTTTTAATTCTTCCATATAATTGATTGTTTATGAACCCTTCGGACTTCCCAACTTGGTGGGTCAGACAGAATCCAGCTCACAACATTTATTTCTGGTTGAACGGCTACCTGGTAACACATACCAGGTAGTCGAAAATGGGTTCCAAGGCTAAGTCAAGATTTGGGTTTCAGCGGGTGCATCATGACTCTAGACAGCTCCACAGTCTTAGGCATCGATAGGGAGACTCTGCCATCAGGATTTGCTGTAAATTCCACATGACATTCTTCCTCTCCACAGATGTTGTATGGCCTGAACCATGGCCTGGATCTGCTGTAGGATTCTTTCTTCTCTTTGGGGACACTCAAAGCTGGAAGCCATCAAATGACTCAGAACAACATCACCACATAGATCTCACTCACACAGCTGCTGCAGTTAGAGTTAAAATTCAGCTGATTCTGCAAAGGTCTGTAGCTGCCCTCCAATACATAACAGGCTTTTCTAAAACAGGTGAATTTAATAGGGATCTGCAGGGAGGTACCTCGTCTTTTAATTGCTTGAGAATGAGGTTCAATTTTGTCATTTTGTCAAAATAAAGTTGTCACCTTTATTGCCTGAGAAGTAGCCTCCTCTACCTATTCTTGCTCACACGCAAGTGAACACATTCGTGAACGTGTATGTCCGTTTTCATAACAATTGGTAGACTAGGGAAATGGCCAATGGGCCCTAGCGTGAGCTGTGTCTGGGGAGATGCTCCCATTTACTCCCTGGCCTGCATGTGCCCTACTTATTTGAAGGTGGGTCCAGCTCTCACGGTGTCCTGCCTAGACACTGGCCCTGCCACAAGTTGGCAGTGGGTGTTGTAGTTTAGCGGTGGCAGGAAGGAACTCCATACAACAAAACTCATATAGGAGGTTTACTGGAGGGGAGGGGAGGGGAGAGAAGGGGGCACAGAGGCCTGCCTCTGGGAGAAGCGGAGGAGAGAAGGGGAGGGGAAACGGGCAGAGTTTGCTTTTAAAGGGGGTGTAGCACATCGGCACAGGTACTATGTAGGGGCTGTCATTGATGACATATTCTGTCAGAATCCTGAGCAGGCCAGCATAGATGCCTGAGTACTGGCAAACGCATGCGCACAGGGAGTGTTCTTAGTGGCTGCAGCTGAGGACCCTGCGAGCAGGCCAGGGAAATGCCTAAATGCTAACAGTGGGGAACAACTAGGGTCCTCCGTGGCCCTTTAGCAAGGACGGTGTGTTTTATCATAATCTTGAGAGCTAATCCTAAAGGAATGTTTTCAAAGCTCGCAACGTCTTGGGGGCTCACGGACTGATTCTGGCTTTGCAGAGTCCTCATTTGTCTGTTCTAATCTGACTGATGTGCAACACATAATCCCATGTAAACCCTGCTAGACTAGGCCATCCTGAGGACCAGTCCAGGGAGACTTGCTCGGTGTTTAGCTGCAAAATGAACCACAGCTCAGGCCATCTGTTTAAGTTTAGCGCCCTACACTCTTGGGGCTAAATTCCACAGGCACTCAGCTGATGTCACAACTCGCAAAAGCATGGTGTGACAGGAGTTCTTAGAGCCGTATTCTTCCTGTTTCCTTTAGCTGTGAAAGCAACAGTGACCTCTGTGTGTTTGTTTATCGTTTGTATTTGCGTTGGAAAAGAAGAGAATACTTATGCTCTCTCTACATAGTTCTGTGGATCAAAAGCAGGGCTCTGTGTGTGCTAAGTACACATTCTCCTGTCGAGCCAATCTCTGGTGCCATCGGTGACCTTTTGATGACATCAGGCTGTTATGGAAGCTACTGAGAGGACACTTCGTTATTTTCAGTTCATCCATGGTTGTAATTCGTCTCTCCCTCTCCTGTGTTCATAAATACACGGATAGCATTGTCCTCAAAGAAGCTCACCTTTAAGAGTTAGACTTGAAAGAGGGACTAGGGATATTTTTGTAACTGTTTTTGTTTGTGTGTTTGTTTTTTGAGACCAGAGATGCCATGCCGATGAAAATGGTGGGAATTAACAGCTCGTTGCTAGGCTCCAGGGACCTACTGCGGAGCCCACTAGCTCTCTGGAAAGAAACGCTGCCCCCAAAGATCCTATAAGTCTAGTTCTTCAGGTGGGAACACGCTGGCCACAGTCGGGCGGATGCAGATGGCTTCTGCCCATGAACATCCTGCCGTGGGCCTGGTGGGAGACTTAAGGGCAGAAAACAAAAATAAACTACGTAAATTAAGTTTCCCAATGGCCTAGGAGTATTTCCAGCTGTATTTCTACTTTTTAAAAGATGCTATTAAAATGAGTACGATGTGTTATTTCCTAATTCTTCCATTGGTGTCCACTGCCAGCACCTCTCTTGACTGCAAGGGCCTCTGGAGTTTTCACTCTTTGTCTGGGGTTTTCTGTTGCTGCTTTTGCATGTGTGTGTAGGGGGGTGGGGTTTGCCCATGTGGGGGTTGGGGTGTGGAGGCCAGAGGAAACCTCGGGTGCCATCTCTCTTGGTTTTTATACTTTTCATTGGCCTGGAGCTGTTGATTGGGATAGACTGGCTGGCCTGGGGACCTGCCTTATTTCCTGCTACAGAGTGGGGATGATGAGCATGTGACACTGCTCCCGGCTTTTTTTTTTTTTTTTTAATGTGTGTTCTGAGGATCAAACTGATGCCCTCATGCTTGGGCAGCAAGGACTGTACGGAGGGAGCTGTCTCCCAGCCTTTCTGTTGCTCTTGCCGTGGTGTGGCTCTGCAGCCCCATATTGCTTTTAAACAGCACGTCCCGGGCATTCGGTTTTGCATTATGACTTCTGTCAGAGTGTCAGCCTAATGCACGTGATTTGCTAGGTTTCGAATTTTCTGAAGTGGGTCGTTGACGGGCCTGCCAGGCCACGACGTGGAGAATTACAGGAAGTGCTAGTTCGTATGCGACTATTGAAAGGTTTCATATCACATTAAAATCCACGCCCCGGAGCCGTTGTCTTCACCTACCAGAATGGCATGCCACACAGAGCTGGTTTGATTCCTCCTCCTGTCATTTGAAGTAGCTGCTGTGGCCCAAATCATCTTCTCAATAGGCCGTGTCTTCTCTTGGCTTACCAAACTCTCTTCATGTGAAAAGGTTTGCAATTTTCCCTACTGAGCATGCTCCAGTCAGCTTGTTTTGCTCATCAAATATAGCAGCCGACCTGATGTGGGGTGCAGGTGTGGGCATGAGCGGGCACTTATCTCCTTCTCTCTGGTGGCTTGCTTCTGTGCCCTTACTATACTGACCAGTATTTACATCACAGTTTTCATCCCCGCAGAACGTGTTGACTGGGATGCAGGTCTATCTCACCCCAGGTGCTGTCTGTCAAAGCCACATCTCCAGATCAACTCCCGTCACTGTGATGATTTCATTGTACCTGCTCATCCTCACAGAACTGACCCTCCTGACTTTCATCTTGTGAGAGTTAGCTCACTGGGTCAGCCCATGGAGATTTCTGAAATGAATTCTGCCACTTCTGTGGCTTGGATGTTGGATGCTCATATTCCCCAGAGATCTAGGCATGGAATTCTTGGTCCCCAGGGTGGTGTTATTGGAAGATGTGGAAGAATATTTAGGAGTCTTATGAGAGCACCTTAGGTCATAGGGAGCATGAAAAGGGGGATAGTGAAACCTAGTTTTCTCTTCTTTCTGTCTCTGGCTTCCTGGCCATGAGGTGGGGAGAGGATTCTCCAGTCTATTTTCCATGTCCAGCCCCAATCGGGTGCCAGTTTTGATCCCAGACCAAACCATTGCCAAAGGTCAAACTATTAGTTTACAACTTTCCTGTGTGGAAATCTCTGTCAAGGTCTTGGCTCCATAAATCCATTAAGAGTCAAATTAAAAGTGGAAAGCAGGAAAGGGAGATTTATTCAGTATGGCCACATTGAGAAGTGGGACACAGAGATGCAGTGAACACCCGATGTCCATCTTCTAGGTCCGGAAGTGAGATTAAACTAGATGGCTAAGCATGCTCACATCTAAGTAGTCCTGACCAAGCTATGGTACTGCCCACCACTAACCCACCATTGTCTGGGCTTCAGACTCATTCTGTAAGGCAGTCGGACAAGCTCCTCCATCCAGAATTCTAGAGGAAATCCCCATTCTTTGAGGTACACACACACACACACACACACACACAGAGAGAGAGAGAGAGAGAGAGAGAGAGAGAGAGAGAGAGAGAGAGATGGGAAGAGCATATACCAAACAGCTCACCCCAGTCTCTTACATCCTTACTATTTGGTTAGCTCTTAAGTGCCAGGCATGGCAGGAGATTTCAAAGCATGACTGTGTGTAGCAGAACCTCTCTGAAGCAGCTGTCATGCAGAATGAATGGCCCACACAGTACGGATGCAAGACAGGTGATCTGTCTTCTCAAGGTCAGTCAGGAAAAGATGAGCCAGGCCTTGGACAGGTCTTCTTGACCGCAGACCAACCCCAGTTATTCTTAATGGATGTACTGTTTCTACTTGCTTTGAGCAACAGGATTCTTCCAGGTCAGTTTTGCTCATGGAATCTGGGAGGGTCACAGCAAACTTGTGGAGACAGCTTAAAATATCTGTCTGGTCATTTTCATTGTTTTCTTCTGACTCACGCACCCCCACAGATTTTTAAGTACCGCAAGGTACATAATTTCTGAGGTCTGACCTAGGCCTGACTTGAGGATTGCTTCTGCCAATGGGGAGCTGTTCTGCTCTGTGTCGGGGTTACCACACTCTTTCCAGCTTGGAAATCTTGGTAGGTGTGGCCACCGCCTTGATCACCAACCTAGTTGGTCACAGTGACTTGGCTGCACTCGGCAGGTCACAAGAGCAAGGAATCGGGGAAGATGTGTTACTTGGGTTGAATGTCCAAGTGCAGGTATTGCATTGGCTCTCGGGTTTCTCAGGGAGAGTCTGTGGAAGAACAAAGAGTTCTTATTCTCAGACAGGCATTCATTCTCACACTTGGCTTTTAGGAGCAAAACAACAAAACTCACCGATGAAGAAGGGCGTGGCTCCCAGAGGCTTCCAGAGGCTCCCTAGAGCAAACAACCCCAGCCACCAACGAGGCTGTTCCCCTCCAGCCTAGAAAAGCTTCCTTCTTTCCCAGTAGATACTGAGCCTCACATTTGCTTTTGACCTACACTTGTGCCTCTTTCCTTATCAAAGTCTGTTCTTAAAGATTGACTTTATTATTGCAAATTATGTCTGTATGCATGTGAGGGCAGGTGCCCTGAGAGGCCACAGATAGCCGACCTCCTTTCTGTAACCGGAGTTACAGGTAGTTGTGAGCCACAGGACTTCGGTGCTGAGAACCCAACTCATGTCTGCTGGGAGAGCAATGCATGTGTGCCCTTAACCACAGAACCATCTCTCCAGCCCTTCAAACTCCACTTCTAAATAGTAACCAAAGCGACTGTGGATTCACAAGGCCTCCTTAACAGGGAAATGCCAGGAGTTTAAGGGAGGGATGTATTATTGACCTTGGTTACATCCAAATGGTTTCAAAGGCAGCGTGTGCAGGAAAGTCTGGGGGTGGGGGGTTGATTGCCCGTCCTTCAGGCAGAGCCAGCACTGTCTTCAGTTATGACAAAGTGAAGAACCACCTTTCCATATCGAGACTGAAAGCATATTGGGGCTGAGAGAGATGGCGCAGCGATCAAGAACACACACTGGCTTGTACAAGTCTGGTTCCTAGCACTCATGTTTGGCAGCTCACAACCTCCTATAATTCCAGCTTCAGGGGATGCAAGCCTTCTGGTCTCCGTGGACATCTGCACTCAGGTGTACAAACCCTCCTGAAATACACACATACACACACACACACACACACACACTTAAAAATAAGTTAGTTAATTGAAAATTTAGAAAGACTGAGCTGGGTGTGGTGGCACAAGCCTTTAATTTGGGCACTCAAGAGGCAGAGGCAGGAGGATCTCTGTGAGTTCATGGCCAGCATGGTCTGCATGGTGAGCTCTAGGACAGCCAGGGCTACACAGTGAGACCCTATCTCAAAAACAATTGAGACCCAAAGTAGGAACACATTGAGAGGAAGGAGTCCCTAGACCTAGTGGAAACAAGGAGTCGCCGAGTGGCTTAAGCGACAGAAACTTAACGTCTCGCCTCTCTGGAGTGACAAGTCCCACGTTGTCGGGCTAGTTCCCCTGGGGGCTGTGGCTCTGTCCCAGGCCCCCTTCTCTCTGTGCCTTGCCCATGGCCATCCTCTCCCTTTCTCTTCACAGTTTTCCCTTTCTCATACGTCCTTCTGTCCACATGTCCTCTTGTCATGGGACATGAGTCGGACTGGGTGAGAGTTCACACTAGAGATTACACGTTAACTGTTCTTCCCCTAAGGACCGTGTCCCCACGGCGTGGGTTACTGAGGCTTCCTGGGAATGTGGAGGGCATAAATCTCAGTATTGCAAAACGTCGCATCTTCTAATGATCTCTGCCTCCTCCACA
>CABHPH010162991.1:0-47488 GCA_902168325.1 Peromyscus nudipes | reverse complement strand
CCTGCCTCTGCCTCCCGAGTGTTGGGATTAAAGGCATGCGCCACCACCGCCCGGCTATAGTGTCTCTTTTATACCAGCCTTTCTAGCATCAAATGGGCCTAGTTTTTTGCTGCTGCTGTTGATTTTAATATCATAATCTCTTTATCTTTACTGCTGAAATTTATTACTCTCATTTAAAATAGACTTTAGGTTGACAGTTGATTGTTTTTATACTTTTAAAAACCCACCTGGGAGGGGATTCCTCAAAGTACAGGGTGATGATCACACACCTCTTTGCCATCAGGCTTCCTGATCAGGCTCTGATTTCGAAGATGTGATATTATTATACCACACTGACAGCATCAGATTATGACTCCAGCTCTTTGACTAGTTCAAACTGAAAACAAATTAGCCAGGACTGCAAAGACACTCAATACAGAGGGAGAAAATCTTGTCCTTTTCAAAGAAGGCCGGTGTTCCACTCTAGCCTCCAGAAGAGACATTTTCTTGTTGCCTTGCCCTTCCACACCCCTTGGGTTGTTTTAAGCCTAAGCTTCTAAGTATAGCCTCAAAATTTTCGTCCCCAGCTCAGGCCAGTCCACACCGCTCCTGTCCCAGAGGAATGCTGAGTCCTTGTCATTCAGTCTTCTCCAGAGCTGCCAAAGCAACATGAGCTAGCAACTCTGTGAGGCCGTGCATGCCGTCAACCCTGGCTGTCCGCCATCTCCTGCTCAGCTTTATCACGTCCCTCCCTCAAGTGTATGACAGGGGCAGATGGAAAGTCACTCCCTCAATCCTGCATGTCTGTAGCATTAGGAGAAGGCATGGCTCCTGCTACAAACACTGTGAATGCTGCTGAGAACCTCCCTCCATGGATGGCTATTTTATTTTTGAGAAGAAAAAAAAAGTCATGTATATATATACAAATATATATGTATATACACATAGAGGCATATAGCTATATATGAAGAGAAGGTGTTTATTCAGAAAATCATAGTACGATTCAGACTTTCAGCACAGTTGGACTCCGGGCCTCTGCTCAGGCTGGGACTCCAGGGCGTCACTGGGGAGGTCACGCTCCTGAGCCCCAGAGCGGCTCTAACTGCTGGTGGTGCCTTCTATGGATGTGTTGCTCCATAGGTGTTTGTTTTGAAAAGGTTTTCTCTCTAAATGTCTTTCTTATATATCTTTTTTAATGATTAATAAAAGCTTTACTGCGAAAACAAAACAAAACAAACAAACAAAAACAACCCACCTGGGACTAGGGAAATGGCTCAGTCTTCGAAGTTTTGCCTCACAGGTACAAGGACCTGAGTTCAGATTCCCAGCAGTCATGTTAAAGTCCCGAGTTCCTAACTCCTGTGCTAGGGTGGGGTGGGGCAGAGATAAATGGATGCCTGGGCCTCAGAGGCCAGCTGAGTAGATGAGCTCCAAGTTCAGTAAGTAACTCTGGTTCCTGATATTAAAATGGAGCCTGATCAAAGTAGACACTCGTCATTGACCTCAGGCCGCCACATACCTGTACACACACTTGAATACACACCATGTATATGTATGTACACCATCATGGACATGTACACACAACACACACACACACACACACACACACACACGCCTACACACAGGCAAAATATTCTAGTTCATTGTTTTTTCATAATTCTGACAAAATACCTATAATATCTTAATTACTCTTTATATAATATTTTATTATATTCAATATGATGATACATACAGTCTTCTGTGTATTGCTATTTAAAATCAGCATTGATTTTTTCCCTTTGGCAGATATTTTTATAGTTTTTAAGGATTTTTAAGCTTTTTCTAGTAAATAATTCCAATAGAAATGAAACTGAGGAGGTGACAGTGAGGCTTTGTGTGGCCACGACTGCCGTTTTCAACAATTCGTGAGCCATTTTACCTATGTCTTCAGCATTTATCTGTTGCCGAATTGTTTTGAAGCCCATCACACTTATAACATTATCATCAATATTTCAATATGTATTTTGAAAAAATAAGGAACATTTTAAAAATATGGTATAAAGATACCATCACATTATATATACTAATAATTCATAATTCCATATTATCAAATAATTAAGCACTGTTTATATTTTCAAAGTATTAAATGTAAAAAAACTTTTCAAGTGCATGATAAGTCATATTAGCTACAAAGCCAATCTAAAATACAATAATTTTTGTATTCCATAAAAACAGACTGTGTGCTTAACTGTTATAGCATGGAGTAGACATGAAGATGATTTATTTTTCATCCCCATATAGAAGCTAGACAAATGTTTCTGAAGACTCCAAAATACATTTACTCTATCTGTTTGGAGAAATAATTTGAAATAATTTAATCAGTTTTCAAAATATATAGCAGAGTTATGAATACCACACTGGGTTTTTTTCCAAAACTTTTCATGAGATATGACTAAATAACAATTTGATAACTTTAATTTTAAACTTATTTACCTAAGTTATGAATGTTGGGAAATAATTTATATAGTTTCTTAAGGCATATAAATAAGGTGAAATTTTATGCTCAAAATATTTTTTTTCTAGTATGAAATAAATCAGCTTAAAACAGTCTAAAATTCTGAATAGATTCCTTTTTTCATTTTCTTATAAGTCATGCTGGTATTCTACTTATAATATATAATTATTATATAATTGTTTAATATAAAAAATTGAATGCTACCCCCATATTTCCCAAATATGGAATAAATACTTATATGACTTAATTTTTTTTTTTGGAGCTGAGGATTGAACCCAGGGCCTTGTGTTTGCTAGGCAAGTGCTCTACCACTGACCTAAATCCCCAACCCATGACTTAATTTTTATCTGATTATCTTCTTTCTAGGTAACTTTTGAAGAACTAAATAGCATAATTCAAAATATAATGACGTGGGTTGTGGCTACAGTAGCCAGCATATTATATCCAGCCATCACAAAATATGAAGAAAGAGTGCAGAATAATACTTACCCAGTGTCTGATGACTCAGACCTTTCTTCGGATAGTTCAAGTTTCTGTAGTACATGCAGTGAGGGCTTCACATACAGAAGCTACATACCTAAAGCATTTCAAGCAGATCCATGTGTATTTGCCAGTGACATGCCAGTGAAGAAACCACCCACACCTTTGAAACCTCCTTCTGCACATGTGGCAAGAACAGTAACTGGCACAAAATATCAAGTGAGAGGACAATCTATGTCTTCAGAAGTCAATTACAAAAAAACCAGCTTGAAATATCCATTTCCTAAGATAGGAAGCAGTAAATCTGATAGTCACCTTTTAACGACATTAGAAACAAGCACCAAAAAATCTAAAGATGTTACCACAGAAACAGATAGTTTAGAGATTCCATTGCTATATGACAAAAAAGCAAAGGCCATGGATCAGATGAAAAATTTAAAGAATGTTTTTGTAAATTTTAAATGTCACTTGAAAGGAGAAACACAAATTATTTTAGAAAGTATTTTTCAAGAAATAATGTCTGACTTAACCCAGGCCATTCCTTCTCTTTCTTCTGTGACTGCTGAAGTTTTTGTTGACCAATGTGATACAGAAAGAGAAGACTTGCTCTCAAATATTGACATATGCTCAGTAGCTTCAGAGATTGTGGAAAATATGCTGGAGAAACTGGAGTCTTCCGTTGAGAAAAAATGTATGCAGATGCTTTCACAAGAAGATTTGACAGTTGATATTAAAACAAGTTTCTCAGGTAGTACTGAATATTTCTCATCCTTAGATACAAAACCTTCAGAAGATACACTGACTTCTACCTTGGAGCCAATGTGTGATATTGCAGATGATATGGTCCATGCCATTTTAGAGAAGTTGATGACTCTTGCATCTTATAAGAAAAGTGAGCTTCCTCTTGAAGACACAACTAAACATTTCCTCCAACAAATTGAGACAATCAGTTTTTGATAAACTCTGTCAAAAAACTGACCAAAAGAAATCTGGTCCTGAATCTGATGCTGCTAATCTAATCGTGAAAGAAGAAACACAAAACTTAATATCAAATATTTTTTCACAGTCCTCTCTAGTTGGTTATGTAGAAGAAGCAATAAGCACTATACTAGGCTATGTACAAACTGAACTTAATAATGAGAGACTAATTGCATCTGAAGAAACAGGAATACTTCTTAAATTACTGGATGATGTCTTAACTCAACTTCACCAGGGGCCAGCAAAAGCAGGTGTTAAAAAACATAGACAACCTCAAATAAGAAATCTTCCTGATGCTGAAGAAAAGTATAGACTCACTAGCACTGGCTCATTTAATGGTCTTAGAACTAAAAGACCATTTCCCCTTGTTAATGTCCCAGGCATGGTTCTTTATTCTGAAGATGATGAGGAGGAAATAGATAACCTTGTGAGAAGTGTGCTTGATTCATCCTTCAGTGATGAACAAATAAAACCAAAAGAGCAAATTCCTAACCAATGGCCTACAAGGAGAGACACTTGTTTTGATTCCAAAAGGAGCAATAAACTACCAACAAAACCTACTTCTCAAAGCAAAGTTGGATCTCGTGACTGCAGATTAAAGTTGGAGTTATCTCTTAGTGGTGAAGACCTTATGAAGACAGCACACTGCTTGACTAATGATGCTTCAGTTTTCAGCCAAGATCAAAAGCATCAAATACAAAAGGCTTCAGAAAACATAGTTCAACACATTTTAACAGAGATGCTCAAGGATATGTCCTCTGTTTCATCTCATCACCCAGGAAACAAAATCGGTGAAGAAACCTCTGCTTTCGTCTCAGAAAAATCTCAAGGATTATCAGATCAAGAATGGATGGAAGAGATGTTTTCTGGGTCAGAAATTTGTGCATTTGCACATGAAATAACTGATTCTGTGATAAATATACTTCACAAGGCCTCGAAGTGCATTCCCAATATCATTAAAAACGCCATTTCATCAGTTGATCAAACTTGTCTAGATCATTTTGATACTCCCCAAACAAAGAAATATCAAGTAAAATGCCATTCAAAGTATGGTTTGACAGTGAAAAGAAGATGAAATATTTATCTTCACTCAACATAGAGCTTGAAAAGACTTCCCTGTTAAGATCTCGAGAATGTGAGCCTAAACATGTAAATGATATTACTGATAAGATCATTAATACAATTTTTAAAAGTCTGAAGTTATTTGTTTGTCCAAAATTACAGACAGGCAAAAGATCTTCACTGGTAGGGAAATCATTACATTCTCAACTTAGTACTTACACAATGAAAATAGTCAACATTGTTTTAGATGCTATACGGAACGAACTAGAATTCACCAAGATAAACCCAGATCCTAGGGAGACAGACCATACCAAGTGTCATACAAGCAAAGGGTGGTTTGCTGATTCCAACAAAGCAGTAGACTCCCATGTTACCAGTGTCAATGACATTATGGAGAGTCCATTAGTGACATGTAGTCCATTTGTGAAATGATATCAAGTACAAATGAAGATCAAACACATACTTCAACCTCCACAGATAAGGCAGTTTCTACAGTGTTCTGCGAGTCTGAAAATGCTAATGAACAAAACATTCTGTCAAGCAAACAGGATAAAAATTCTTTTTGACAATATTTGGCTACACCTTGTATTCACCAGGGTGTCATTAATGGAAAGGATTTGAAAGATAGTTCCAAGCTGCAGGTGTTAGATCGAATTGGAGAAACACTGCATGAAATGTTAAGCAAACTCACAGTTCCCACCCTGATTCTCAGCCATCTTGTAGTCAGCAAAACACAGAGAAGTTACGTAAGGATCCTCCAACACTATCTAATGTTCAACTCATTTCCAAAGCAATTCTGGAATATGTCCTTGCAAAATTATGTGATACTAACATAGATACCAGCATTGTAAATTCTGGATTGAAAACTGGCTCAGAGTCACTTGATATTGACAACCTATCATTTGCTTCAACTAGGGAGGAAATGGCCAAATGCACCAACATCATCTCTAATATAACTTCCAAAATGATGATGGGTAATAAAGAGAGTACCAAAAATAGAGCAAAAAAATGATCTCCCAGAGGACTCAAAAGAAATGTGCCCAAATAAACTGAAAACTGTTGCTTCAGACATTCTTAACATGGTTTTTGCTAAACTGGAAGGATTTGCCAGTGGAAATGTAGAAAATATTGGTGCTCTTAATGATGAAAGTAAAACAGAGAATAAAATGGATTGGGACTGTGAAAGCAAAAATTCTCCCACAGATTCACATGATAAATCATTGCAGTCTACTTTATACACTCACGCAAAGAAGGAGTCAAGTGCTATTCTGAAAGCCATTCAAACAGAATTAAATATTAACCCATCAGATTGCAAGAAAAATACAAAAACTCACCACAGTAGACACAAATGCTTACAATCATAGTTGATTTAATTTTAGATGTAGTATCTTCAGCTATGTTTATTGAACCTGAATCAGAGCACAGAGACATTGAAAATTATCAATATCGACCAATTTATGGAAATTTTCTTCCTGGAGGAGCTGAATCAGGATCATTTCTAGATGATGACACAAAATAAAGACTTCATTGGAGATAGACCATCACCCAGAGAAGAAACTAGAACCTTTTCTACTGACCAGTGGGTTCTGGAAAGAACCTTGAACGAAATTGAAATAAACCTCAAAGAACCACACAAATCTCCAGTTGTTCCCATTATAAGAAATACTTTGGGGGCTGGAGAGTCAGTGGTTAAGAGCACTGACTGCTCTTCCGAAGGTCATGAGTTCAGTTCCCAGCAACCACGTGGTGGCTCACAACCACCTACCTGTAATGGGATCTGGTGCTCTCTTCTGGCCTGCAGGGACACATGCAGGCAGAATGCTGTATACATAAATAAATCTTAAAAAAAAAAAAAAAAGAAGAAATACTTTGAATGAAATTTTTCAAAGTGCTTTAATCATCAATTAAATGTTGTTTCTGCCTCACACTCTCATTTTAGTAGTATGCCTTATAATGTCCCTGTGTCAACATTCAAACGTCTGCTCAATTTATGGATCCTTTGATAGGCCCTATAGTGTCTGACACAGATGTAACTAAGGTGGTGAATGATGTTGTTAGGACCGTATTTCACAAACTATATTCAGCTGCCAGGACAGAAAAACATGAAAGTGGAAACAGATGTGAAACAATTAACTTTTCAACCAATGTTTCTTTTCATGAGCATACCTATCCAGGAAACAGACCTGTCAGTGTCTTAAATGGAAATCCATGTGACATTCAGTCGAGCTGGAATGTTGACAGACAGACAAAAATAAGTGTAGTTGAAGATATTGTGCAGGCAATATTAGAAAATTTAGAAACTTTTGCTGCTTCCAAAATAGAATCTCTCTTTCATCCCCAAGTTGGCTTCAGAGTTCCAGTGACTTCGCCAGTACATCAGGAAGGGGCAACATTAAGCAAAGCATTGTCAGGCAAGACTCATATTCTGATGAGCAATTTCCCTGTTGTTCAGTGGATGATAGCAACCCAGGAAAGATGGACTTGTGGTGCCAACTGTCTTTGTCCGAATTAAATATTTATGCAAAAGAAGTGGCTAGGAAAATTTTACGTGGCATCGAGCATGAGTTAGATAAAGAACAAGAGAGTCTGCCCCTGACAAATAGCATTGTGGTTTCCAAGAATATTGCAAGTCAGGCTGTTAGCACAGTGCTCGATATTGTGTCAAGCAAAAGCAAGTGTGACAAAGACAATTATTCAGAACAGCAAGATGGTATTATTGGAAGGCTAGTCAATAAGACAGAATATCAAAAAATACTCGAGTTTCAAATTCAAGATACCATTGAAGGATCTTATGTGATATTTATGAAAATATTATGTATCAGAATAATCTCTCATTTGCCACACCCACTCTGCAATGTAGTATACCTAGCAAACACTCAGAAGCAAATTTCCAACCAGTTGTTATGGGTACAAATATTATCCCGAAAGTGTCAGTTCCTAAAACAGATGTCATTTTGGTGTCCAAAGATAGAGTGGACATTGTGCTTCATAACCTTACTTCTTTGGTCATGCTTGCCATAAAGGCAAATGCTCCTGCTTCCTCAAGATTGGCCTTCTATGATATGTTTCCCAAATCTCAGTGCCAACAGCCTCTTTTTATAACACAAAGAACTGAGGAACAACCAGGGCATTTTTCACATTCAAAAAATAAGAATTTAGCTTATGCTGCTCTTTATCAGATGCCTGTGAAGAGAAATGAACACACCAGGGAACCTGCGCCTGACCCGTGGGAGGAAAATGCCAACTTCATTACTGAAACTATTTTCAATCGGTTACAGTCTTTTGCCACAGAAAGAATAAATTCATTAATGACTCCCACCTTTCAGTCTAATAAAGAAAATGTATTTATTAGCCGAGAATTTAAAAATGGTAAACAAGATGACAACATTTTTCATGAATCAGGCCAAGTTGAATCTGATGTGAATGTCCTAAAATTATCAACAACCAAAACAGATCCTAGCCAAGAGCTTGCAAAACCCATTTTTGCCAGTTGCAGAGAAAACCTTGGAACCACAGTCCATTTATCACAAACTAGCCTTAAGGACTATGCTGATTTCATTGCCAGTGCTATTTTGAAGCTTATTAAAGATGATTTAGACTTAGAAATACAAAGTATACACACATATTCAAACAGTATTTTATTTCAAAAATATCATTGTGAGTGAAATTGTTAATAGTATCTTAAATATTTTGCACAATAAAGGATCTGAAAATGAATTTTTTTTATCCTCCCCAGAGAATCCTACTTGTTCACAGTTAACCATATGAAGTTTTGCTGGGATACAAAGAGAGGGGAAAAAACTACCATATTATCACGGTTTACAAATGACCCTTTAGAAGAAAACCAAACAACACTGGAAAAGGAAAGCCAGAGAGTTGTTTTGGAAGAAATATTTATGAGAAAAGGAGGATCAAAACCAAGAGAAAAAAAATGAAATATTCAGTGCAGTATTGAAGAAGCTCAGTCAAAACATGATGAAACCACAATTTGGCTTCTCCAATTAATGTCTCAAATCCTGGTGATCTTCGCTTATCAAAGTAGAATCTGGGTGCAGGTTCCCCAACTGAGCAGCAGGCATGTTTTTACTTAGAGAATGTTTCCTCACAGCTAGAACAGATTTTTCCTAAAGAAGGTATATTTAAAAAAATGTTTGACAAATGGCAAGCAGAAACAAGTGATAGAGAAAATGAAAAGTCTACACTTTTAACCGTAGCTGAAAGCATTTTGACTGAAATTTCAATTAAAGCGAAGGATTTGGAGTACTCGCTTTTACTTCTAAATTTACCACCACTTGAAGATTGTGGAAACAGATTCTATGGTCGCTTTAAAGGTGGATCTACCAGAGCTGAGGATACGGAAGCACAAATCAATGTTTGGACGGGAAATTGTCGAAATACTATTTCAAAAATTGCAGCTGTGCTTCTTGTCTCAGATGCCTATTCAAGACAGTAAGGGAATGCTAACAAGTAGGAAAGAATATGTTGCTGCTAAAAAAAGTAAGCACAGTGTTCCGAGCAAGCACATCCTCAGAGGTGTGCAGACCTGTAACATGAAGATGAAAGATCATGTGTCTATGAGCTCTAGCAACCCAATCGTCCAGGAGATAGTAGAAAGAGTCTTAAACATGTTAGAGTCATTTGTGGACTTGAAGTTTAAGCATATCTCCAAATAGAGTTTTCTGAAATAGTGAAAATGCCTATAATCTCTTTCAAGTGCAGCAGAGACAGTTAAGCAGAAAAATGTTGCCAAAGTTACAACCATTTAGAAAGTTTGGTGATGAAGCCAAGTCAAGTACTAGCATATCCAAGGAAAGCATACAGAACACACTCCTACAGGTTCATTCATTCCATTCAGAATTACTTTCATATTCTGTCACTACTGTCAGTGACATGCTTAGCATAATCAAGAATAAGCTAGACAAAGAAATAAGTCAAATGGAACCATATCCAGTTAGCATATTGAAAGAGAACATTGCTGCAAGTGAGATCATTGGCACACTGATAGACCAATGTACTCATCTCAGGGAGTCTTTGATCGCAAAGCTTCCAAACAAAAATTGTTTCAAAAGAACTGAGAATGTTTACATTGTTAACCAGGTTGAATTTGCATCTCATGTGAAAATGCCTCCATCAAAGATGAGAAACACTAGTGTGAGAAGTAATACTCCACAAAGGAGTGCATCAGGCTTGACGTTTAATTCAGAGGATGATACAAAAGAAAAGTATCGAATCACCTCTAATTCACCCTCACACATCAGTTCCCATGTCGAAAACAATATTACAAGCTCAGAGCCAATGGGAGGGCCCAGTTCAAAAGCTGTGCCATCATGTTCTAGAAACAAAGCACAAGACCAGAGTCAAAGGAAACCAAACTTTGGACTTTTTGAGGAAGCCACAAAAGGTAACAATTCTCTTCCTGAAGGCAGTGTGTAACAAAAATTATTTAAGAAAGCAAATGACTCCACAGAAGAATCACTGAAACAAGTCATGTCATTCATAGAAATGGGGAAAGGTGAAAATCCAAGGGTTTTTCATTATGAGACCACCAAACCAATTGAGCCAAATGAAATTAAGACAAACGCTTCCCCACTCAAAATATGTTTAGCTGTAGATAATATTGTTAACATGGCATTGTCAAGCTATGGCTTTCCCCATCAGCCACACCCAGACGAAAGCCTGGAGACCATGAAACCATTTTTTACGCCAAGGCAAAATCCTTTGTCTGCAGTAAATGGAGGAGAAAAGAATGAGAAAATTCTACTCAGAATGTGGTGTAAACAAATGACCTGTATAAATGAAGGAAAAAGTGAAGGTCTTGAGGCCTGCCAAGATGATTTTTCTTTATTTCACAAATGGAAAAATAAAAACTCCAAAATGACAGCGGAGACTTTGGAGGAAACTGACACAGTTGCCTTTGTTGATCATGAACTGGGTCCAAATGAAATGCATTTGGTCACAAGACATGTTACTGTGTCTGTGATCACACATTTGAAGACCGCCGAAGCTGCAGGTAAGCAAGAGGTTAGTTTTCAAGTTGCAATAATTTTGGGAAAACAGTAAAAGGTATATTTAAAAGATCTCTTGTCCAAGAGTGTACTTTTTTTTTCCTGAAAATAGCTTCAGAAGTGTGAATAACTATTTGATTATTTTTAAACTTCCATGGTGCATAGAAATGTTACTAAGTTAACTGTTTATGTATTAAGTAAAAAGATGTGAGTTTTCCCCCCTCTAGACCTGTAGATAAGGGGAAAACAGAAAAAATTAAAGTAGGGAACTTTGGTTGAGCATGCACTGTGAATCAAAAAGTTGCAAATACTTGTGCATGCCTCTGCTGCTGCAGTCTGTCATTAACTTTCTGGAATTGATACACTTGTATTTTATTCAAGATGACAGAGTAACACAAATCTTTAAACTTACAAGTAAAATGTAGCATAACATCAAATATATTGATTTAATATAGTTTAAAATAATCATTTCACTGGAGCTATGGCAGGATGTTTCACCAAACCTGAAAATCTGGTCTCGTAGTGTCTATAACTATACAGTCAAGGTGGACATCAAACTATGACTTGTAGATTTGAATATGGAAGACCTGTTTTCTCAACATATTGGCTAAGACTAAGATTTCAACAATTGTGAAGCATTTAAGGAAAATCCCATTTCTTTTTCATTAAGTTTTACCTTTTACTTTAGTAAGGAGCCTCACAGACAAAATACATTGCCAATATGTTGAATTTTCCAAGTTTCCTCTAATCCAATCTAAAAATGCTTGTTCTGTCTTACATTTTCTTTTAGTTTTGACTGAGGAGTTGTCTCATGTTTCTTCACTCCCAAAGAAAAATTATGACTCAAAACAGCCTCTCAAAAGCATATATAGTAATTCTTCAATGTATCCGTTTTGTGAACATCTCTCTGAGTCAGTCATCTGCTACTTAATTTCAAACATTTCTGATGGCACCAAAGAGGGTAGCAAAGACAGAGCATGGCAAATCCAAGATGTAATCTCTAACAAAAATGTATCAATTCATTCTCAAGTGTATACAAGCAGGTCTATTTCCATTGGAGAACTCACATTAGGTATTTTTGAAGTGATTATTGAAATTCTTTCTAACAGTAACATAAGTGCTGACAAGACACATCAGGCTGCCATAAAAACTAAGTACAGGTTCTGTCCAAGTGTGACTTCTTCTGACTTTGATGATATCTTTCAAGATCTCTTAAAATGAGTGATTTTTGTATTGTCCAAAGTACTAGGAATAAATCATTTTGAAAATAATGGAAGAAACAAGTCATATTCTACATTTAGAAATAGTGTGCCCATTTTCAACAAAGTCAATACCATGGAAAGTCAGATAGGTCCCAGGGACTGGGAATCATCTCCTCACCTAATTGATCACCTTGCTCAAAGAAATAAATTCAATTACCTGGCACATAGGTTAAACGGTCTGGTTGGTAACCTAAAATCTCATGAATCCAAAGAAGTCGTCAATGAAGTCTAGTGTAGCTGGAGTTTTCCTGCCGTGCCCACAGTCAGGACAAATCTCCGCCACCCGCCAGTCTCCAGCTCCCAAGTCCCGCCAGTCTCCGAGCCCACTTATAAAATAAACACACAGACGCTTACATTATTTAAACTGCTTGGCCATTAGCTCAGGCCTATCATTGTCTAGCTCTTACTCTTATATTTAGCCCATTTCTATTAATCTCTACTTTGCCACGTGGCTCGTGGGTTACTGGTACCTTACATCTTCCTTCTCCTGGCGCGGCTCCAGCCAGTCTCCCCTCTACCTTCCTGTTCCCTCAATTCTCCTCTCTGTTAGTCCCGCCTATACTTCCTGTCTGGCTACCGGCCAATCAGCGCTTTATTGATACAGAGTGATATCCACAGCAGTCTAGTATTGTTTTAGATTTATTTTTACCAGATGAATTCCCAGATGGGGATATGAGTTCTGGTAAATCAGCAAGAACATTTTTCACCTCAAATAATCAACAAAGTAATAGAATACTTGCAAATAAGATAGGGCTTTCCCCTGAATCAATTTTTCTTCTCAATATTGTGTGTGAGAAACTTATTAGAACACTTCTAGAAAAATGCACGGGCACTGCATTTCTTGAGGATAGTTCTCTTCTTCGTGAAGTAGCAGAAGAATGTCAACATGTAAAATTACTTCACAGTGTTCAAGGTGAAGATTTTGATTATTGTAAGGCACCAATGGACTGTGAACAATTTCAAGGAGGTTACATGTCATACCTTTTGGAAAATCTAGGAGACATAGATCAAGATTTATTATCATCAGATGGTATACTTAATGATATATCCCACAGCGTGGTTAAATCTTTGATGGATAAACTATCTCTTGGTTTTCAACAAGCTCGTTTTGAAAACAAATGCATGAACTACAGGACAAGAGAAATACAACCCTTTTCCCTGGAAGCAAAAAGGCAAGAATTAATAGAATTGGGACTAACTAATGCCCATGTAGGATTCATGAGCTATGACAATAATTTTTTGACTAAGTCCTTGAATAATCCCAAAGCAACTAGCTTTAAAATGCAAACACCATTTGGCAAACAACATACAGTAAAACCTTTCTCTTTGCTACTTCCTGAAAGAGAAGAAACAAGGGGAATGAACACAGTAGCCTTTCCTAAGCTATGTCCAAGATGTGCACATGGTGGTGTTTATTCAGCTACACTTTTTGAGGACATAATCTCAGAATTATTTTTTAAGCTGTCTACCTCATTGTGGAGGAAAAATATAAACATCACTGAAACCTGGCTTAATGAGATAAATACATCACTTATCAACAATGTAGTGAATGACTTTAATAATGCTCAAATTACTGTTCTAAGGTATCCTGAAGAAAGGCTATATTTTCCATCAGCACATAAAGGATGTATTACTAAGACTGTTGATTACATTTAGTATGATGTTTTACTGCAGTGTGAATTTAAAGTAACCTGTGGTGGTAATCTGCCATATGATAATACTTATGTAGCTGAACAAATGTCTAATAGCATATTGTTAGAAATTGTAGACTATCAGCTTCCATCTTGCTTCAAGGGAATGCTCAGATCAAATTCATATCATACCCTCATTGCTGAAATCATACTGTATAAACTTCAAAACAATCTGAGAAAATTTATTTCTGAACCCATGTCTTCAAAAGGTTATAGCACCATGTTACCACACTCATTTTTAGAATATGTCATCAGAAGACTTTTAGCTCAACTTATGCCCCTGTCTATTAAGCCTTCATCTTTAGAAAAACAACATTTAATGACTTCAGATTTTGATGAAATGTCCAACTGTGTAACAAATAAGGTTATATCAGCCATTTCAAAACATAAAACCCTCTATGATAATCAATGTCTCTACACAGATAAAAACCTTCAAAAAATGGTAGATTCTGTTTACAGTAATATTATACAAATGTCTGGTTCTCTTGATTTAATACAGAAGACTATAATCAACCAAAGTCCAATTATGATTGATCAAATAGTTTCATTATCCAAGAGATTATTGAAAACCACTTTCGACCATTTTTGTGTGGAGAGACTTTACCTCGCCCCAAAACTCCACTGGACGAGGTATCGTATATGGTCAAACAAGTTCTCAATGAAGTTGTAGAGTCTCACAAACTCCAGAAGCCATCACCTTTACACATTTACCCTGATAAATTTGTAGGAGAAATTGTTACCAGAGTTTTATCAAAGATTTTTAGCCCTAAGCCTAATACTAATGTTGAGCTGGAAAATATGACCCCAAAAAACAATAAACTCAGTGAATAACCATTTAGACAAAACTAAGATTTTGTTGTTGTTCTATGTGATAAGCAATCATTCTTTCCGTTTAGTGATGCAGATATTATAGATGAACTTGTCATCTTAGTATACAGAAATATTTTCAAGCAGCATGGGCTAGATCTTGACATTGATGAGTTTGAAAATGGTGAAGCTTTTGTGGAAAATATTGCCAAATTAATCATAGCAGCTATTTCAGACTACCTTCTTCACCCACTGTTTTCTGGTAATTTGTCAGCTGCTCCCTGTTCTAATTCAATGGCTGATGATATTTTTTTAAAGATTTATTTATTTATTCATTCATTCATTTATATGGGTACGTTGTCAGCATATACATCTGCACACCAGAAGAGAGGGCATCAGGCAGTTGTGAGTTGCCATGTGGGTGCTGGGAATTGAACTCAGGACCTTTGTAACAGCAGAGAGTGCTGGTAACCACTGAGCCATCTCGCCAGCCCTGATTTTTTTTTAATGATTTATTTATTTGCATTGGTGCATCTGTGTAAGGGTGTTGGATCCCCTGGAACTGGAATTACAGATAGTTGTGAGCTGCCATGTGGGTGCTGGGAATTGAATCCGGGTCCTCTGGAAGAGCAGCCAGTGCTCTTAACCGCTGAGCCATCTCTCCAGCCCCTGGCTGGTGATATTCTTTATGATGTTCTTGGTAACATTGATAATTCTACTAAGTCAAACCAGAGTTTACCTCCATATAATACATTGCTACTATATACATTTTAGAAGATATGATCAGAGTAGTATTATCTAAATTTTTTCCTTCTCCTAAAATGGTTTCAAATATAACAGCTCCAAAAGTTAAAGGAGTTAATTTTAATGAAATTGCTTCCAATCTGATCAGTGATATTAGGAGAAAAATTTCCCAAGATGACATTAGATTTTCAAAAGATGAAGATAAAGCCAAGTCTCTTTACTCAGAAGATGATGTTTGCCATCTTGTTGATTCTGTTCTCACAAATATTTTAGAAAACCCCAGTTCTCAAGAATCAGTGGAACAAAATATCACAAAAAGTAATAATGTTTTCATTGATAAAATGGCAGGTTTAATTATTAAATATATCTGTGAATAGCATCTTCAGCCATTTGTGGAAAAAAAGGCAAATATCTACATCACCGTACAAATGTTTTGATGACAGACAGCAGTTAATTTATTCTAGTGCTTATTCTTCAACTTTTTTGGAAGACGTGGTCTCTGGAGTAGTGAGAAAAATATTTCACAGGGTGGTTGGCATTGTACAAGTGGAATCAACAAGAAATTCAGAAGATGTTTTGTTTGATAAAGCTGAAAATCTTATATATTGGATAACAGAGGAATTTTCAAAAGTCCAGGTTACAACTATAGAGAATGCTGAGAAACAGATGTGTTTTTCCCAGTAGAGAGAGATGTACTCAAAAACATTATTGACACTGTGTACAGCAAAGTTTTAGAAGAATATGTTTTGGGCCCTGACCCTCATTCCTTGGGTAGCTGTTGCCTCGATTGCTGACCTTGATCAGATGTCCTCCCTATGCTAATTCCCTGCGGGTTTCCTTCCTCCTAAACAGCTTACCGGAGGTTCCTTGTTTGTGTATCCTGCATATTGGTGTAATGCTAGAATGTAAAACATCTGTAGCGAACTTTTGCCCTCCCAGGTTCTTCCACTGTGCTGTAAGCCTGTATTTAAGGCCTCTTCCCTCCTTCAATAAAGGGCATTCTACTGAGGCGAATGACCTGCTGTCTTGTCTCTGTTTTAATCCTCAGCCCCCTCGCTTGGACATGGTGAACGGGTAGTAGCGCAGATATGAAATGGGAATCATGCCTGATAAAGATTTTCTAAATGACACAAAGGCATTGGCTGGTAGGATAACCAAAATCATTCTGACTGAAATTTTTGATTTCCAAATTCCACCAGCTCTTGTAGCAAATCTGCCTTTAAGTTTACATTCCAAACTTAGTCAAAATGTTTTGGTAAATAGAGTCCATTATGAAATTAGCAAGTCAAGATTCCAAAGACAAGCGTCAACAATATATACTACTATGCTCTCACGTATTCATTTAGAAAATATAGTCATCAGCTTATGTCTCAGATACGTCCATCACATTCTAGTGTAGAACGTTCTGATACTCCTCAGTCAGACTTAAGTAACACAGTCATGAAACTGATAAATGAAATCATGTCAATAATTTCAAAACATGCAATATGAATTGTAAAACAAGGAAATGAAAAACAAATTATGATTTCAGAAAAAGACAGTTAATGGTTGACTCCATTTATGCTGATCTTTCTCATTCAAATCTATACCAGTCTCTTACAAAAGATAAAAAAAGGTGTAAGTAGCATACCTGTTTCAAAAATTGCAAGTTTTATAATAAAGGAGATCTTCAATCATCATCTAGAGTCATTCTTATCAGGAGATAAAAGTTTTCTTTCAGCTTCAGTTGCTCAACCTTGCAAGCAGAAGACAACAAACCCTAAGCAAAGAGAATTGTCTTTCATTATGAACTCAGCTATCTTTTTGGAGGAAGTAATTTCTGAGCTTTTATGCAAAATTCTTTAGACATTCATACAGGAGTCCTTGGCTGCTGAAACCCCAGAGAGAGCAATAGCCCAAATAATGGATATCGTTACACTAGTAAAACCAATTGTTTTAGAGGTCACTACATCCGAGATTTTACTTGCAGAAAATTTGGATGAGAGTCTATGGTTTTCAGAAACATAAAAAAAAATGGTTCAAAAAACAGTCAGCTCAGTTTATGGAAATATATTAGATGAATATAAATCACTGATTCAACTACACAGGACTATACAAAATGACACTACTTGTTTGGAGGAAAAATATATCATTTTCTACTGGAAGAAATTTATGATTATCAGGTACAGGCATTAGTTTCAGGTGAATTAAAGCCTTCTTCCTATTCTTCCCCTCAAGCTGAAAATATCATCAAAAATGTGCTCAATGTCTCCTTGAAGGAGACCCATGCCATGTCATCATACATTACAGTGCTCCCCTGTTCTCTGATAGAAAATATGATTTACAAGCTTTTAGTAAATATCTTCCCTTCAGATGATACGACAAATAAACTAAAGGAAAAAGAGGTTGGGCCAGATGATGGTGATGAATGTAGCATGAATCTTAAAGGTACTTATTAATAAAATCAAACCTGAGGCCAGTTATTGGGGTGAATGCAGGAAGATCAGAGAAGCAGAACAAGCCACAGCTACCTCACCTCGACAGTTCCTCAGCTGATCCTGTTTCCTCAAACTGGAAGCCTCTGAGTTCTTATCCAAATGGATCTCAGCTGAACTGCTTCTTGAAAGCCTGAATGCTTAACCAGCCTAGTTCCTGGTTTTCACACCTTATATACCTTTCTGCTTTCTGCCCTCACTTCCTGGGATTAAAGGCTCACTTTCTGGGATTAAAGGTGTATGTCACTATGCTTGGCTGTTTTCAATGTGGCCTTGAACTCACAGAGATCCAGACAAGATCCAGACGGATTTCTGCCTCTGGAATGCTAGGATTAAAGGCGTGAGTGCCACCATTTTCTAGCCTCTGTATCTAGTGGCTGTTCTGTTCTCTGACCCCAGATAAGTTTATTAGGGTGCACAATATTTTGGGGAACACAATACCACCACAGATGAGTTCATGGCTGCAGCTTCAAAACTGACTGATGAAATTATAAAAGAAATTTCTGAACATGAGGTCGGATTTGCCACTGCAGAGGAGAATGAAGATAGTATGCAATTAGGAACTACTGAGAATTTCGTTGATACTGTATGTAATATTTTGAAAAACTCTGAATTCCAAGCAGAAATACAGAAAGATGCACACAAAAAGGGAGGTTCGTTTCTCAGTAAGTTAGCTGGTTTCATTATTAAGGCATTCATGGATCATCATTTGCAACCATTTTTATATGGTGAAGACTCACTTTCTAGTAATTTACCTAAATATGGCCATGCTTCTGTTGTTGCTAAGTCTGGGAAAGAAAAGGCGCAGCCTTCTCTGTTTTCAGCTGCATTTTTAGAAGATACAATTGTTGACCTTGCTCACAAATTTTGTTCTTTTGCAACTCTTGCTGAAGATTCTAGGAAAAGGGATATGCCAGAGCCAGAAATTGTAAGCTTAGCTATCAACTTTGCAAACTCTCTCACACGGGAATTGAGGAAAAGTGAAATCAAAGTGTTACCATATGCTGAAGAAATATTTTCTTTCCCACCAATTGGGAAGGAGACAGTTGATGCGATATCTAATTTTGTATATGATCAGTTCATAGGGAAATTGGGATCTGATGGTATTCAGAAGGATGACACTGGTGACATTGGTATAGAAATGGTTTCTTCTTTAGCCCAGAAGGCAATCTCCGCATTCAAGATTCAGCCACTATTTTCAGGTGACTGGTGCTCAACTTTCTTTTCGTTTCTAGATTCAGAAAATATCACCCAAAGAGTTCAGCTCCTACCACAGAAAACCTCCATGCAGATCAGTAGATGCTTAAAGCAGAGCCAGCTTGCTCTGTCTGAAGACACAACAATGAAAAAAGATGATATCCATCGTCCAATAATTAACTCTGTAGCTACCTTCATGAAAAGCAATATCATCAACCTGATGTCAGGATCAACTACAGGTGTCACAGATACAAAGACATGATGAAAATAAACTGAAATCTGCTACTCCCAAAATGAGAATGCCTCAAAGGCTACTTCTCCAACCACCAGTGTGAAAAGTAAAGATCCTCAGGTCCAACATTTGAGTGACAAATGTAAAAGTAAGGAAACCGGGAAAGAGAACTTAGTCCTCATCAATGAGCAGGGACAGGTGACTGAAATATACACCCATTTTGCAGTTGCTACTGTTAATAACAGTTCTGAGAAGGAGGTACTTGAATCAGATTTTGTAACACACAATGAAAAGAAAATTGACAATGTTAGTCAAAGTTTAGTGAAAATAGACGACAAGCCCAAGAGTGGGAGTAAAGAGAACCTAACTAAAAAAACCTTTAAAAATAGCCCAACAGTCAGTCAAGGAAGAGAGGACAGTCTGGAGCTGAAACAGATATAGATGAAGAACTATACTCGGAAACTGAACGTGTTGAAAATGTCACTGAAAATATTTATGACAATGTTTTACCAATATCTTCTCAAGAGCCATTGGATTTTTCCAGACCAATGTACAGCAAAGGCCTCCCAAGTGATAAAGCTTTGGTTAAACTTCAAGGTTCTGCACAGCCTGTTACAACAAAGGATTCATCCCCATCAGCTAACAGAGACATCACTGCTAAAGAGAAAGCAAGAGAAGAAGCTGAAGCTAAGAGAGCGAGATCAAAAGAGAGAAAGAGATGAAAAGTCAGCCTAGTAAGCCAGACCATCCACAGTCCTCATCAGAAAGCAAACCTAGAATTATTCCTGCTACGTTTCTAGAAGATGTGATCATTGAAATGGTGAACAAACTAATATTTACATCTTACCAGAAGCAGAAACGTGAGATAGAACTCCAGATGCAAGTGGTGACCAAAATCAAGGTGAACTTTATGACACAGCTATGAAATCGTCGACTCAATGCTGACGGAGTTTTCAGATGCAGAAATCAAGGCGGTTAGGACAGATAAGGGAAATGAGATTTCCTCACAAGCAATCAAAGACTCATCAGCTCATACGGTACCTCCTGGGCTTAAAGAAGCAACTACAGCAGAACCGTCATCCAGCATGAATATTAAAAATGTGGATGAATTGCCACATGAGGGTAAAACAGTTGAACAATCCCCTTCTGACAAGATGTCCTCCATAAATAGAAAGCTATCAATTGAAAAATCCATTGTCAATAAAATCGCTCATTCTTGTGTTTGCAATGTTTTAAAGGAATGTACACCTCAAGAGTCTGTTTGCAAGACCATCATCAACAATAGGGAAAATCTAGTGAAAAGGCTAACTAGCATAGTGATAAATGAAAATTTTCAGCATCAGCTTAACTTGATATTTTCTGATGAGATACCAGCTTCAGGATGTGTGCCTCTGGAATCAAAAGATGTTGAGGAAAAGATCCAAAAAGGCAGTGCAAACAGCCATTAAAGAATGTCAAGCCTCATCTCCATATACCATAAAGTTGCCTTTCAAATTTCTAAGGGTGTGATTTCTGCTCTTTTAGCAAAAGTGTTTTCAAAACTATCCAATGTCAAAACAAAAATATCTCAACAAAATTTGTTGACCCAACTTGACTTCCTTCAAATGAAGTTAGTAAGTACAGTTGTAGCAGAGATTGCCAAAAATGAAGATTTGAATATACAGTATGTAGAATCTTTGCATCCAAATGATGATGAAATTACTCAGCTGGTGGTTCAGACAATTTATAATAATCTTTTGCCACAGTTCGGATCACAGGAAACCATATAAAATTGTATAGCTAGTGGATGCAAACTCCTTTCACAAACCATAGTTGATTTAGTTCTTTGAGAAGTGGCTGGCAATCAGTTACAGAACTATTTTGGCGGTGAGTTGACTCTGTATCAGTGTGCAGAAGTTGACAATGTTGTTGAAAATATCCTCTCCAATGTTGTCTTAACTACTCCATCACAGCCACCACGTCCTCGTAAACTATCTTACAATGTAATAGAAGCAATTGCTGTAAAATTCTTACCAAAGCTTTTATCTGGGTTTCCAAAAGTGCATACAGAGAGAACTAAATCTCGAGAAACTGAAATGCAAAAACTAACCTCAGAAATATTAAAGTCAATCCAAGAATGTATTTCCACAAGTAAGATCAAAGTTGTACAACCTGCCGAGGAGTCGGAACCTGCGCCTGTAGCTGTCAATGCAACCGTTGACAAAGTAGTTAATTCCGTTTATGCCAATCTGTTGAAACACTCTGGCTCTCCGGCGTCTGTACTAGAAGATTTAATGGGTAAGAGTAATGTCCTTTCTGACATAATAGGCTTGTTAATGGTGAAGGAGATTTCCAATGCTGAATTTCAACCTCAAGCAGAGGAAGAACTTTCAAGTTCAGAATTAGCTCTACAAGCTGTCAAAACTATGGAAAAGGTGGTGAAAATTATTGATGAGCTAAAGTCCCAGGAAAAATCTTCACCCGTAAAAGATTTAGTGTTAGACTCCAGAGTTCTAGAGGAAACATTGGTCTTATTCTTGGCTAAACTAGTAAAGAAGCCTGGTGTTGCAAGCAAAGACATGGACGGTTTAACAAAGCCCGAGTTAAAGAAAATTGCATCTCAGTTGACAAAATCTGTAACAGCTGAAATTTCCAGAAGTAATATAAACCTTGTGGATTCTAATCCTGAAGAACAATCTTTAGCTCCAGAAAACATTGAAATGATTTCTCAGGTTATTGAGTCTGTTTACGATAATATAATAAAACAATCTGGAACCCATAATGAGCCCTATGATATGAAAGGTACAAAGAAGTCCTTCCCTAAGAAAGTGGCTAGCGGGGCTGGAGAGATGGCTCAGCAGTTAAGAGCACTGGCTGTTCTTCCGGACGTCCTGAGTTCTATTCCCAGCAACCACATGATAGCTCACAACCATCTGTAATGAGATCTGGCACCCACTTCTGGCATATATGCAGGCAGAATACTGCATATATAATAAATAGTAAATCTTAAGAAAAAAGTGGCAAGCTTAATTGTCAATGGCATTTCAAATGTTCCATCATGTAGAGTTAGTGCAACGAGTTCTTATGCTGCTGCTTTTGGAGATCTAGACACAAGTCGAATCATTGAAAAGGCACAAAAGCATGCTGCACAAATGAACTATTGACTCCGATAAAGAGTCGGATGATGCATTAGAAGATGAACTTCCAGTTAGAATAATTCCACATGTCGGGAATAAACCACTGAGAATAGATCCAAATATCATCTCAGAACACTTAGCAGTTATTTCTATGAAGACTCAGACTCTGGAGACACTTAAGATGGACTGTATAAAGAGAACTGGTTGTAGCATAGCAGAGCTGAGAAGAGCTTCCATAAGTGGAAAAGCTCACTCTTCCCCAGACATGTCTGAATTAGGAACGAGACAGAAAGAAAGGCGCATCTCATTGGATAGAACGTGACGACTGGATGTAAAACCCTTAGAGGTAAGCATCGCGACCATGGAGAAAAATGGGCAAGCAGTGACCAGTTCTGTGATTTCCTTCCTGTCCTAGCTACATGCAAACATACGTTTGTTATTTTGCCAGCTGAACAGGGAATTGGTTACAACGGTTCATCTCCACAGCCAGGATTTCAAGGACTTGCCATATCATTTCCATATTTCACACTAAAGGCCTAAGGCTAGTTTTTACAAGATAATCCACTAAAACTATTTTTTCTCTGAAGCAGGGAAATATAAGTATGGATCCTTATTGACATCAGAATGATGTGAATTGGCCTACAAAAATTGAACTCTCTTCTTTTTTTAAAAAAAAAAAGAAAAGAAAAATATCAAAACAAAGATAAAAAGGAAACTATAAGACAAAACATAAAAAAAAACCAACAACAAAAGACATGAAAAAATACATAAAGTTCAGCTTTTGTAGGCCAATTACTCCTGCATATGAGGCCTGCCCTGGAGTATCATGTGAGTTCATATGTATAACAGATCTGCTGTGTTGTGTCTAGAAGATGCATTGCCTTGCAACCATCCACCACCTGTGGCTCTCAACAGTCTTCCCATCTCCTCTTCCTCAGAGATACCTGGGCCTTAAGGGTAGAGATTTGCTAAAGACATCCCTTTTCGGGCTGAGTGCTACAAAGTCTATTAGATTCTGCACATTTTCTGGTTGTGGATCTCTGTGTTAATTGCCAAGAAGATCATTCTCTGATGAGGGATGAATAAGGCACTGATTTATGGCTATAGCAAGACATCATGAGAAATCGTTTTATTGTTGTATTCCTTTATCAGAATAATAGTAACTGAATTCCCCATAGGCCAATGATCTCTCCAGTCTCAGGTCATTAGCCCCGTGAGCAAGGTCAGATATGGGTTCTATCTCATTTGATTGGGTTTGCATCCAATCAAAACTTGGTTAATTACTGCCATAACCTTTGTCCACTACTCCAACTGCATTTCTGCAGTCAGGTCACTGTTGCAGTTTTCAGGCTTTGTAGCTGGATGACATTGATAACTACATTCCTCCTCCGGTAGCATGCAAACTGCCTTCCTATACCATGAAAGCTAGTCACTAGGTGTGAAGCTTCTGGTTAGGTACCAGCTCTGTTTCTCCATGTTTGAAGACTTAAGTATGTGATGTCTAGAGCAATAGCACTTACTGTCAAGTTGAGAGGGTAACCCATAGACTTATCAATAGCCTGTGGTATTTGAGGGGTTCTATTGTACCCCTTTGGTCAGCAGTTCAATAAAGTGTAACCCATTCCTAGCACATGGGGTTCTATTCAAATTCCTCATATTGAATGTGTGCATTTTTGTGGGATTCCTGTTTTTATGGATGTACTCTATGCCATGGCACTGACCCAAGTATAAAACTATATCCTCTGGAAAATAAATACTTCAATTTTTTTCCAATATGACTCTGAAAATTACTGAATTAAGTCTTAAGGCTGATAATAAAATAAGTTAGTTATTGATTGATTGTTGAGTTAGAGACTAGGTCACTGCTTAGCCCTGGACAACCTGGAACTTACTATAAAGGCTGGTGATATTTAGTTGTTTCTTCCAAAGTATTACATTCTCTTTCAGACAAAGACTTACTAAGATTCAAGAATAAAATACAACTTACAAGTCTCAGGAAGTTCCTAAGGCATATAAGATTCACAAGACTCTCCTCAAGGTCATTTCAGCAGTAATAACTACTAGAAAGTGGAAAGCTGACTGGAAATTATACAGAGAGCTTAAGGGATACAATTTTAGTGAGCCATCATTCATACTTGGTTAAGATTTTTACTGATAAAGCTACCTTTATCAGTAAAGTAATCTCTCACTCATGTTCCTGTAAGTAACTTCAATAAACTCACTGGTTTCAGTAAGATTCATAAGCTAGAGTTGGATAAAATTGTTTTTTGTTATTGTTGTTATTGTTTGTTTTTCAGTCTGTCCTTGAGTTCTGTCTGAGATGAACAGACATTTGCTCATGTATCCTCCCAAAAAAGTTATCCCAGGCTCTCTCTAGCTCCCTCTGACTATCATGCCTCTGCCTCTTGGTGTGGGAATTGCAGGTGTTTTGAAACTGAAATACTAAAATTATTGTGCATTTATACTCCTCTAATCTCTTTTATCCTTTTTTAAAGAACATATGATGATCCTTGCCATCATAAAATTTCCTCTTTTCTGAGTTCCTATTGCTACATTAGCATATACTTTGTGTAGTATTCATTTATATGTAAGCAATTCCCTGAGTGTAAAATTACTATGAACATCCTATAAAATAATATCGCTAAAATAAATTTTGATTACCTATAGAACTATACATAACAAATTCTTTTCCTGGTTACCAACTTTATTTAGGTCACAGTGAATTTTTACACACAAATACCATTTTCTTTTTTATGGAAGAAAAGTCCATTTGATAATAATAATAGTAGTAGTAATAACAACAAAAATAATAATAAACAACCAGCAGCCATGTGGAATTCAGAGCACATAAATCTTACATGCCAGTCTGATTATGACTATGTCTTTTGTCAACAAAAGGACAGAAAAAAGTCTATAGGTTAGGTCAGGTACTTTAAGCCCTTGGCTTTGCTTCACGGCTTTAACATTATGCTTAGAAATGCCATACTTTTCACCCAATAAGACATATTTAAATCACCTGCAGTAACAAATCCCCAAACTATATTGCATATATTTGGATTTTCTAATCTTACTAATTTTTTGCATATAATAGAGTGCTTTGAATTTTTCAAGAGTTGCTTCTTAATAGTTTATTTCCACAGAAGATATCTTTTGAAGACATTGTCACTTGAAAATGTAGTTTAGAAAGTTGCAAAAAAAGGTTGAGTTGAAGATCAATTATAAATTTATTTATAATTTCTGTGCTATAGCAAAGGCTGCTGAAATGGAGTGATTTGGTTACTGAATGATAATTACTCTTTCTTGGATTCTTCTATATTAAAAATAGTAATTAGGATTTGAGTAGAATATGAAAAAGAAATGAAGATTTACTTATTTTTGCAAAAGACAAAGAATGTGATTATGGAGTAAAAAAAAATAAGCTGAAGATCACAATTCCAATGTGGCATTGCTTTAAAAGTAGAGTTTGATAGAAAAAGAGCCTTTTCTTTAAAAATTAATGTCTAAATGTCTATAGGATCACTTAGTAAGGACAAAAAGTTAATTATGTAGTTCTATAACAATTTTTAAGAGAAATTACAAAAATAGAAGACAATAAGTTTATTTTATAAGAAAATATAAAGCTTAAACTATTCTGTTAGTCTGGATATTTGGAATAAATTATGACAGATAAATATTATCTCAATGTAAAAATAATGCTAGATACAAACAAGTATTGCATATTATTTTTATCTATTTCTTTCTTTTAAAATAGTGAAAATATACCAGTAAGTGGAATTTGAAGATATTAGCTAGATTGAAGTTAGAAATCATAAAAAAATAGCTATGACACAAAGTAGTATCAGAAAAGATATTGACATTTATTTTTAATATTTATTGTATGTTCAATTCCAGGCTGCTGACAGGAGTTCATTTCAAAATATAAGAAGACCTGATATCACCAGAGTAGAGCTTTTGAAAGATATTCATAACAAAAAAAATTCTGATTGTTCAGTTAGTAGCTCATAATATTAGTCAAAAAGATTCGGAAAGTAACTTCAGAGAGGACGTGGTTTCTGATGAAGAGGAAATTGTGTTAGGAGAGGTTGCTGGACATCAGTGCTTAGGAGAAATACCTGGAGGTCATGGTGAAGAAGTTGTGAAACCTTTAGAAACCAAAGTTGTTTCTCCAAAGACAACAACGAGCACAAGCAGCCTGAGGAAGTTCTTAGCACTCAGCAAATGCTGTCAGCCCACTTTTCGTGAAAATATTGAAAGTATAGGAGCATTTGGAAATCAGACGATGAAACTTAACACGACACAAGTTAAAAGAGCTGTTGCTGAGCTTGACATGCCCTCTTCCAAAGCTTAGCAGAAGGACTGTCTTCCAGGGACAAGTTACAATATGAGGTAGGGGACAAACGTAATTCCCAGAAGCCTGGAAGAGTAGCCAACCTCAGACATTCTGTTCTGAGATGTACCTTGATTATCCAGCAAAGCATACTAGAGTCATCATCTGCATAAGCCTGTAGACATATAGCATAGGTTAAATAATTAACCAAGCATGAAACTCAATTCAGTATTTAATACAAAAAAACAAAAAACCCAAAAAAACAAAAAACCTAGAACCACTAGATGGAGAGAAAATGGAAAATAGACACTGCTTAAGGAAATTCAACCTTATTTGTTAAACAAGAGATTCCATGTTGTGTTTGGGCTATAAATATTTGTTGGACATCCATAGAGAACTTCATGTCGATAAGATGGATCCAGATGTCTGGCTGAGTTATATGGAAATTAGAAATGATCTGTAGAAAGTGAGATTGTTACATAACTCGTGTTAAGACCTAGGTCCAATCCACAGCACTGAAAACAACAACAACAAAAAAATCATCTGCTCTGTGTTTTTTTTCTTTTTGTTGTTTCGAGACAGGGTTTCTCTGTGTAGCTTTGCGCCTTTTCTGGAGCTCACTTGGTAGCCCAGGCTGGCCTCGAACTCACAGAGATCCGCCTGCCTCTGCCTCCCGAGTGCTGGGATTAAAGGCTTGCGCCACCAACGCCCGGCTCTGCTCTGTGTTATTTTTAACTAAATCTCAAATGTTCAATTGTACCAATAAACACTCAGGGGCCAGATGAAAGCCTACTAACTCAGAGAGGCAGCAAAAGCACCTGGCTGACCTTCCTCTTCCTCTGACATCCCAGAAAAAGGTCTTTCTCCTACACCATCTCCAACAAAAACCTCAAACTCAGTGTCCCTCCCTTCTACTTCCTGTGCATCTCTCTATCCATCTTCCTGACTCCCTCTTACTCTCTATGGATTAATCCTATCTTCACATCCTATCAACTGGTTGCTTGCTCTGCCTCTTGACCTATGGCTGACTTTATTTATCATGTTTACATATCAAGCAGAAAGCTCTTGGATTAAAAGTGTGTGTTAGGCCTGAGCCACACAACTAGAAACAGGTTTTTCCAATAAATAATGCAATCTCAGGGTTCACAGTGTGATCAAATATCCTGCAAAATTTCCCCTTTTTTGTCTAAATAAACAGGAAAGGTTTTTGACTCTAACACAGAACTATTTGCAATAATGAAGCTATATCTGTCCAACTTCCCACAGTGTCCAGCTAGGTTGTATTTGGCAGTCTTTGGATTAAGCATTTTTCAGTTCAAAGTTCTGTAAAATGTTTGTGTCAGTATGATATGAACTCAGAAATTTGAATGTCCTGAGCAGTTTATAGTCCGAAGCTGATCTTTGGGTCACTATTCTGGAACTCTGAGCTGGGATTTCAGGCCAGTCAGCTGGAAGTAGGTGATACCACAGGCCAAATTTACTCTTTTTCTTGGGACATTTGATGATACATCCTTTTTCTTTAGATGTTTCACTTTTCCAGTGGTCTCTGGATTCCTTAGTTGGACGCTTTTATTCTCCTGGAAAGATAAAATCAAAACTCTACCCCAACCCAAATGCTGGTAGTACCTTGTTTTTGCAGGTTCTATCTTTCCTAGGGCAAAATGATTTTGGCAACAGAACAAGTATTATCTTTCAATTAAAATAATTATTTTGGGCCGGGTGTTGGTGGCGCACGCCTTTAATCCCAGCACTCGGGAGGCAGAGGCAGGCGGATCTCTGTGAGTTCGAGGCCAGCCTGGGCTACCAAGTGAGCTCCAGGAAAGGCACAAAGCTACACAGAGAAACCCTGTCTCGAAAAACCAAAAAAAAAAAAAATTATTATTATTTTGAAATTTTGAAACTGAATATACCTCAGTGTGTGAGAATAAATATGCATACATTCCCTCTTTTCTTTATATGTAAATTCAATGTTTAAATGTATTTATTTTTAGTTCACAAAGAACATTCACTTTGAATTTCAGCCTGCCTTTTGCAAGTGGCTTTTAAATTTAAATCACTGTAACTCTTAAGTGCCTGCCTCTCCCTCCCAAGTGCTGGGATTAAAGCTGTGAATCACCACCTGGCTATGGATTCCTTACAATAGTTATTGTCATAGGGTTGTCTTGTTTTAATTTGATTCTCCATTTCCCCCTATTACTTAGGGGTAAATTTTTAAGTTTTTCAAATGTGTAATCTATCATTCTTGCTGATTTATTCTAAATTGTTCCCTGGTAAATTTTAATATTCTAGTCTTAATTAAACATGCCAAATTGTCCACTATTTCATTACTTTTAGATGTTTTGGCTGTCTTACCTGTATAAGCGACATAAAATTTGATGTCTTTGCTAAGTTTTTCCATGTTATACCATTTCCATTCATGCCTCCTATGACCAGATGTCTTTATTGTTTATCTGAGAGTTAGTGGTTTTCCATTTTGATGACCATATAGCTATACCATTGCATATACACCATAAATTGGAGAAGATAAAGATTCTCCTTTTGCTTTCCTAGTTGTTTGTCTTATAGCCAATAGAGCTGCACTGATTTTGTGGCTCCTTCCTCAGTGTTGGCCATTCCATACCTGGTCTATAGGCTGTCACTTTCCATCAGTGGATGAAAACCATCAGTAAACCGTGTGTTAGCCAAACATGATCCTTCTCTTGGTCCCCACAGTTCAATAGGTGCCTCTTTTGGGGGAGTAGTGATAGGTTTAAGGACAGGGATTATGGGCAACTGAGCTACTTCCTCAGTGTGGGAAGGGCACAGACCCCTTTGCTACCATATTCTGGTCTTAAAGAAATTCAGATAGGTACCAGTTCCACTGTAATACATTTCCTTACATAGCTAAGCCTGTGAAGGTCTCTGGCTTTAAATGGACCCAATCCATCATTGTAACGGCACCATTATGACCATAGGGTGGTTGGCAATGACTGAGTATAAGGTTCTCCATACCCCATAAAAATGTCCAGATTTGTCTCTCAAACGAGATAACATTTATTCTCCTTAATGGAAAGTGTTTCCATTAGAAGCCAACAGGAAAAAGTTGGTGGACTCCTTTTTGCTTTATGAAGAGTCCCCAGTTGCCAATTCACCAATAAATATGATATCCATAATTAGAATATCAACTGGTTCCATATTGGTCAGGGTTGCAGCATGGAAAAGAGCTTACAGTTGCCAAAGCTGCTCTTTGTTCCTGTGCCCATTGGAAATCAGATGCCTTTCTAGTAACCTCACAGATTTTATAATATTCTGGAAACATGGTATGTGATTTCCATAGTGTGCAAACATACCAATTAGGAGCTGTCTATGAGTTTTTTCCCTGCGTGGTGAGATCAAAGGCATCTGTCACCATGACCTTGGTCATTGTAACTCTAGAATTTAGAAAACAACTCATTTATAGAGATTCACCAGTCTATGCTGGGATTAAAGGCATGGGCTACCACTGCCCTGCTCAAATAGTCTATCTTAACTCCAAATCACTCCAACTCTTAGAGATTTAGAAAACAAGTTTGAACTGTAGCAATCCTTTGAATTTACTTAAAACATTTTCAATCTCTTAACTGTGTTTTTAATACCAAACAACAAAAATATCCTTTTTATTTAAGAAGAAAACACAAAAGCTGATGTCCAAGATGGCATGGGCCGTGTAGCAATCTACAGTCTAACATTCTAACATGGAATTAAGACATGTGTTTTGCTGGGTGGTGGTGGCACACGCCTTTAATCCCAGCACTTGGGTGGCAGAGGCAGGCGGATCTTTGTGAGTTCGAGGCCAGCCTGGTCTACAGAGCGAGATCCAGCAAAGGTGCAAAGTTACACAGAGAAACCCTGTCTCGAAAAACAAAAACAAAAACAAAAACAAAAACAAACAAACAAAAAAAGACATGTGGTTTAAGAAACCCATTTTTCATTTCATGCCAGTAAGGCAAGTGTAACACAAATTGCTAAGTGGTCTTATTAATAGAAAACCCAGAGCCAAATATTGGGGTGAAAACTGAAAGATCAGAGGAACAGAACAAGCCATCCACAAGTTCTTACCACTACGAAATCCTCAGCCCAAGAGAGATACTTCCTGTTTACTCATGCCTTATACACCTTTCTGTGCCCTGCCATCTTACTTCCTCTCTCCGCCCAGCTACATCACTTCCTCTTTCCGCTCAGCTCTATCACTTCCTGTCTGTCTCTACAGATCTCCAGACCTCTATGGTTAACTAGTGCTGGGATTAAAGGCATGAGCCACCACTCCTGGCTCTGTTCCCAGTGTGGCCTTGAATTCACAGAGATCCAGTTGAATCTCTGCCTCCCGAATGCTAGGATTAAAGGCATGTGCTACCACTGCCTGACCTCTATATTTAATATAGAGGCTGGCTTTGTCCTCTGATACCCAGGCAAACTTTATACATAAATAAAATATTACCACAAGCAAGTGTGCCTTTGGTAAATTATCATTCAAAACATTATTTGGTTTTATTCTTCATGCCTGACTAAATGATAGGTATTTGTTAGTCTTTATAAATTAGTTTAGATTGAATGACCAAGCTGTCTGATGAACCAGCACCTCTCCTATTTGAGGAGGTCTCCCTATTCGAATCTAATCTTTATCAATCTTGATGGTTTCCATTGCCTTTCTTCTCCTGTGGATACAAAGGTAAAACCTCTTCCCCAATGTAACACATGTCTCTGTTTCCATTTTGAGGTCTACACATCTTTAAAATATATGGACTGATTTAATTCCATAGTTTTGTTTTTTTATTATTATCCAATGTCTCTCCACAGCTGTCTTTCCTTTCTCATTAGCATTTGGAAAATTCAAAGTTATTAAAGCACTGCGTAATCTATCTCGGCATGTCTTCATTGCCCCTTTTTGTTTATTAAGTATATCTTTTAAAGCACAATTAGATCTTTCTATATGTGCTTGTCCTGTAGGATTATGTGGTATACCTGTAATATGCTTTATGTTATAATATGCAAAAGAAAACTGTTTCATTTTACTAGAGACATATGCTGGAGCATTATCAGTCTTTTTTTGTTTTTGTTTTTGTTTTTGTTTTTGTTTTTTAGAGACAGGGTTTCTCTGTGTAGCTTTGTGCCTTTCCTGGAACTCACTCTGTAGCCCAGACTGGCTTTGAACTCACAGAGATCTGCCTGCCTCTGCCTCCCAAGTGCTGGGATTAAAGGCGTGCACCACCACCGCCTGGCTGCATTATCAGTCTTAATTTGTACAGGTATTCCCATGATGGCCATAACTTCTAATAAACGTGTAACTACAGAATCAGCCTTTTCAGAAATTAAAGCAGTTACCCATTGAAACTCTGAATATGTGTCTATGGTATGGTGCACATACTTTAATTTTCCAAGCTCTGCAAAATGAAACACATGTATTTGCCAAGTTTTATTTCTTTGGGTACCTTTTGGGTTACCTTTTGGGTTACTTCCTGGAGGTAATGGGGTTTGGCTCTAAAAAGAACAAGTAAGACATTCCCTTTATGATTTCCTTGGCTTGTTGCCAAGTGATAGAAAAAAATCTTTCTTCAAATCTTTGCTATTAACATGGTGTTTCTTATGAAATTCTGAGGCTTCTAGCACATTTCCTATTAATAACTGATCAATTTCATTATTACTTTGTGATAGAGGGCCTGGTAGACCATATGGGATCTGATATGTGTTATATACAATGTGTGACTTCTATTTCTGATTATTTGTTGGTGAATAAATAGTGAATAAATAGTTGAATAAATAGTGAAGTTAATTCTGAATAATCTGGAATGAGTTGTAAAACAACTCTTTCTGCATATTAAGAATCAGTCATTGGCCGGGCAGTGGTGGCGCACGCCTGTAATCCCAGCACTCGGGAGGCAGAGGCAGGTGGATCTCTGTGAGTTCAAGGCCAGCCTGGTCTACAGAGCTAGTCCAGGACAGGCTCCAAAGCTACAGAGAAACCTTTTCTTGAAAAACCAAAAAAAAAAAAAAATCAGTCACTATATTAAGAGATCCAGGGATATCAAAAAATAAAATAAAAAATAAGAATGGCATATAGCTCTGAATTTTTAACTGAATCATAAGGGCTTTGAGCCACTTTATTTTTCCTGACTTATAACCTACCTTTCCTGGTTTATTTGCATCAGTGTAGAATGTAGGGGATATAGAAATTGGTGTCCCTCTTACTATATGAGGGTGAATCCAATTAGTTCTTTTTATAAACAGATGTGTCTTTCTTGGGGATATTTGTTGTTAATCTCTCCCAAAAAATTACTGCAAGCTCTGTGCCAGTGTTCATTTTCTTCCCATAATGAAGCAATTTCAGAATTAGTAAAAGTGGTGGTGGCGCACACCTTTAATCCCAGCACTTGGGAGGCAGAGGCAGGCAGATCTCTGTGAGTTTGAGGCCAGCCTGGTCTACAGAGTGAGTTCCAGGAAAGGCGCAAAGCTACACAGAGAAACCCTGTCTCAAAAAACAAAAAACAAAACAAAACAAAACAAAAGAATCAATTCAGAAAAATTTTATATATGGGTCTTTATTATTTTACTCTGTTTTTATGCTAAAATATATATTGTAAGATATTATATCCTCTCTGCATAAGAACTCCTGTGGGAGAATGCATAGACGGTAAATAACCAGGATACAATCAAGCTTTGGGAGAATGCATAGACAGTAAATAACCAGAATACAATCAAGCTTTGGGAGAATGCATAGACAGTAAATAACCAGAATACAATCGAGCTTTGGGAGAATGCATAGACGGAAAATAACCAGAATACAATCAAGCTTTGGGAGGATGCATAGACGGTAAATAACCAGAATACAATCAAGCTTTGGCTCCAAGCAATCCAATGCACATCCTGTAATTTCTCCTCTACCAGAGCAAATTCTCTCTCAGTCTTAGCTGATAACTTATTGAACTATTTAAGTCCTTATCACCTTATAAGGTTTGAAAGAAATTACTTAGCTCATGAGTAGTTAATCCAATTGTGTGCCTTAGCCAGTGTTCCCAGCAATTTTTAAAAATCATTAAGAGATTGTAATTGGTCTCTCCTGATTTCTAATTTCTGTGGTTGAATTTTTGATAAACCTATCTTATATCCAAGATAATTGGTAGAATCTCCTCTTTGTATTTTTTTTTGGAGCAATTTGTAATCCCCAGCAAGGCAAAATTCTCTTTACTTCATCAAATGTTTTTTTCTAAGGTATATATCTCTGAATCAGCCAGTAAGATATCATCAGTATATTGACAAATTTTAGATTGAGTAAATTGTTTATGAATTATTTCTAATGGCTGTTATAAAAAATATTGACTCAGGAGAGGCTGTTAACATTCCTTATGGAAGAACATTCCACTGATACCTTTTAATAGGTTGAACATTACTATAAGTAGGCATGATGAAGGTACATTTTTCTTTATCCTGTTCTTGTAAAGGTATAGTTTTTTTTTTTTTTAAAAAAGGAGTTTTTCAAATAGACCTTCCCTTAGGTAATAAAGAAGACAAGGAAATTCCAGACTGTAAAGAGCCCTTTGATTAAATCACCTTATTTATGGCTCTTAAATCTGTTAACATTTTCCATTTCCAGATTTCTTTTTAATGATGAATACAGGAGAATTCCAAGGACTAGTTGATTCTTCAATGTGTTGAGCACTTAGCTGCTCCTGTACCAGCTGTTCTAGTGCCTGTAATTTTTCTGATGCCAAAGGCCATTGTTCCACCCACACAGATTTGTCATTTAACCATTTTAAAGGTAGGGCTGTTGGTACTTTTTAAAGACCAACAGCTGTTGTGTCCTATTTATGTACAACCTGAATGGTCTGTGACTCTTTGTGATAATACCTTTTAACATTTTTCTTGGAAGCATATTTTATTTTATGGTTTGTTTATGAGATTGGAAGAATGTTAGCCTGTGTTTTCCATTGCTACAACAAATCACTTCCCCATAAATTCATTGCTGTTAGCCACATATGACTTTAATTTTCCTATTTGTCCTTCTGGCCCTATACACTCCCCCCATCTTGCACTTTGTTTCACTTGAGGTAAAGTTCCAATCCCTAAAGCTGAATATTTACCTCCTGAAAAGGCCAATTTGGATGCCAACATTTTGGTGAAACTATTTATGTCTAACTCCTGTGTCTAGTAAACCTTCAATTTCAATATCATTTATTTGTTTTTTATTTTTATATTTTTGGAGCTGAGGACCGAACCCAGGGCCTTGTGCTTGCTAGGCAAGCACTCCACCACTGAGCTAAACCCCTAACCCCCATTTATTTGTATTTTTAAGTTTGTTCTCTTATCATTTGTAGCCATGTGCCAAAAATACTTGTTTTCTTGTCTCCTGAATTTTTTGTTTTATCTACTGAAGCTGTTCTATCCTTGATTACATCCAGATCAGTGTTGTTTTTAACAACAGGCATTAAGTCTTAATTGTTCTGTTTATGAGTTTCTCCAATGATGACAGGTAATTATTAAACCAAATTTGATATCAAGGCCTGTGGGAGACCCTTAGGGCATTTTGATGGCAAAAGGTTATCTTGCCTGTCCCTTGTTGATCTGAATTCATTAGTACAATACCAGCCTTTGTCTACCTTCTGCATACACCAGAAGGCTGGGGCCTTCTATTTGGATCATCTACAGAATAATCATTGTTTCTAGGGATGCCTTGCCTACGATCCCTTTTCAAATGACCTTGCTTACCACAATTAAAACATCTGACATTTTGACTTTTCTTAAAACTTTTAGAAATTATTTCTCTTATAAGAGTAACATTATAAACGTGAGATCCAGTATCAGTCGTATTTCTAATCCACTCATCTATTGGTGCTGATCTTGCCTTTAAAGGTCTAATTGCCCTTTTGCATTCTGAACAAAGATTCAACTAATATTTGTCTGATTTCTGGATCTGATATTATTCTATTTACAGCTGAAGCCAATCTTCACAAAAAAAAAAATCAATGAATTCTTCTTCGGGGCCTTGTATAATTTTAGTAAATGATTCAGGCCTCTTTCCTGATTCTTCAACCTTGTCCCAAGCATTTGAAGTTGCTAAACAACATAACACCAAGGCCAAGGCATTAGCATCAAATTAAAGCTGCCTTTGTAACTCAGCATATTGACCTTCACCTCAAAACTGATCTTGGGAAATATTAATACTCCCAGCTCTATTTCGTTGTTCTATAGCCCTAGCTTCCTCTTTTCACCATATCCACCATTGTAGCTGAAAACTAGCTCCCAATATTACTATTGCCAAACCTTTCCAGTCTTGGGGGATAATTCTTTCCTGAGTTGACCATGAATTTAATATCTGCTTCACATAGAGTGAATGCATACCATATGAAAAATCACTTCCTTAAATCTCCTCAAATCTAATATTTTTATAGGATTCCTTTTTAACTTCTTGATAACCTTGGGGATGACTATCATCTACTGGTAGTTCTTGTATAGTAACCGGGTAAGCTAAGTTTGATTTTCTAACATCCTTGGGCTGCTGCTCTTCAGTTTCATCATGTGGTAGTACAGTAGGTTCCTGTATAAATTCCTCTGTCTGTGTCTGAATATTTTATTTTCATTTATAAGTTTTTCTAAGGCTTGTATGTTATAAATCCACTTCTCATATTTGGCACAAGAAACCACTATGACTACTAAGGCTAAATTGTGAATTACCAGACTGCTAGTAATTATAATCGATACTATGTCAATCTCAATTAAGTAATATATCTTTTCATTTTCTGCTTCTGTTTTCAAGTCACCTAAAGTAGCATTATACAGGGTCCTAATGTCCTCATATTATGATATTTCCCATCCTTAACATGGGAAATCGTTTTCCTTTTAATGTTACTTAACTCTCTCATTGAGGACTTCCAAGGTGTCTTACCAAATATGTCTTCTCAGTTTGTTCATAGCTGGCATGATTTCTCTGTCCTTGTGGTCATGCCTCACATTGGGCACCAAATGGGTGTTAGTGTTTAAGCACAAAACATGTCTAAAAGTGGGAGATGGTGATGTTTGCATAGCAATGAAAATGTGCTTAACAACAGAAAACCATACATTGCAACTTTCCATGGCTGTCAATTTTATGTATATTTAATAATAAATTTAAAAGTGGGGAAAAGTAATTCATAAATCATTCTCATTCCATTTTGAATTTTAGCAGCACGCTTTCACAGGTCTGCTTCCATGAAGAGAATGGCAGATCATTGTTAACCAGTAGCTTCTTCATTTGTTAAATATACACATTAAAAATTATTCTTTTTTATTTTATCTTAGTGAAGCAGAAGAGTTTAAACCAGATCCAAAAGCTAATGCACTATAAGGTTGGATATTTTTCTTAACTTCTAGAAACTGATGAAAAAGTAACTTTTTTCACTATTTTGATAACTTAATTATTTCTTACTTGGAGAAAGTAAGTGTAGCCATGTGCAATCTAAAGTAGAATCAGATCCTTTAGGAATACAATAAATTAATCATGAAGTTACTAGTTTTGTCTGATATCTCAATCATTCTTATTTACTTGAAGTTTTTCTTTTACTATTTTTCCAAACTCTGTATTGCTCCCAAATGATAATTCATAATACTCACTTGTGATGGCTTTTGATGATTTCATATGTATAGAGTACACAGTACTTGAATGTGCTGTATTTCCTTGTGTCTTCTTATGATATAGTCCAAGTAGATAGTCTCATTCCCATTTTATGTATGAGTATACTGAGTCAGAAAAGTTACGTTTAATTTGTCACCCAGTTGTAAGCAATGAAGCTGAGACTCAACAGAGATCCTCTGCCAGCAGATTAGTTGCCCCACTAAAAATAAATGTTGCTTGTCAATTTATTTCTGCTTCCTTGTGTTTTGATGCTGTGTTGATCTCCCTTGGAACTTCCAGCAGCTTTGTGATATGAAATGGTTCCACTAGATTTTCTCTGAGTATTACAACAAAGACACCCTGTTTTAAAACATCATCACTTTCTTATTTATTTCTGTTATGTGTTTTGTTTTTGAGACAGAGTCTTACTCTGTACTTCTAGCTGGACTGGAACTCGTTACAGAGACCAGGCTGGCCTTGAACTCACAGAGATCAAAGTGCTTCTGCTGAGATTAAAAGTGTGTGCCACCATGTCTGACTCACTTACCTTTTTGTAGTTAGATAAATATAAAGCATGTTAAAGTTGAAAAGGCACTTAGGGACTATCATTAAAGTAATCTCTCTTTTATAGGTTAAAAAAGTAGGCACAGGGATTGAGTGGCTTTGCATAGATGTCATGTTGATGAAACTTTATGGGTGTAACTTCCGAAATTACCAGGAGACACAGCCTCACAGCAAATTCCCTATTTCTTTGACTCCTACAGCCTTTCTGCCCTCTTTTCCACAGTGTTCCTTGAACCTTAGGCACAACAGTTCTTTTGTAGATGTTCCACTTGGGACTGATTTTAATTAGTACACAGAAACATTAAAGTATATAAAATTTATATAATGCAGCACCCTATTGGTTACTACATACACCGGCAGGTATATGTACGCATATATATAGTATTGTGTTTAAATTAGGGTAAAACTATTTGTCTCTTAAAGAAGTTATCATTTCTTTATTATAACTTCAAAATTAATTTGAGCTATCTTTATAGCCATTTTCTATATGTACCATAAGTATCAATAATTCAACTTCTGGGTATAATAAGTATTTTCTATGGGAATTTCAGTAAGACTTTAAACTTAGTAATTATCTCTGTGCTGTGACAGCAAGTGACTAAAATTTTAATTAATAAAGCAAGCAACCCAAAGTACCTGATAGAACTGAATGTGAATTTTTTTCCTGTTAAATTTTTAGGAGATGTATCAGTATGATGGTTATCAAGTAGATGACAAAGCTAATATGAGTTATACAACAAAATTATGAACCAGACTGCCTACTGTCTAAGGCACATTCAGATAGCTCATGTCTCAGCCGTTCATACAGTCTCATCACCTATGAAGTGTTATTTCTGAACTTTTATTTTTAATCACTGTAAAGTTAGAAAAGAAACTAAGATACTTCCATGACTAGGTTTCTTTTGTTTTGATAAACATCATGACCAAGAACAACTTGGGAAGGAAAGTGTTTATTATAGCTTATAACTCTCAGGCTAACAGTCCATCATAGAGAGATGCCAAGGGCAGGAACACAGAAACAGGAACTACAACAGAATCCATGGAGGAATCCTTCTTACTGCCTTGCTCCTCAGAGTTTGCATAACCTACTTTCTTATACAACCCAGGAACATCTTGCCCAGCAGTGGCACTGTCCACAGTGATCTGGGTCCATCCGTATCAATCAGTAATCAAGACTTGCCTACAGATCAATCTTACAGAGACATTTTTTCAACTAACATTCCCTCTTCCCAGAAATGTCTGGGTTTGTGTTGACAGAAATTTATTAGCACTGTTATTAAAAGTATTAATTATGATTTTAAAAATATTGATAGTAAATGTATTAATAATAAGTAAAAGAAAGAAAATATAATGAGGAAACTGTATGCAAGAATTGTATGAGTTCTGGAACCAAAGGCAAACTGCTGGGCATTTCTGTGAGGGGTTTTCTTGGTCAGATTATTTGGAGAGGAAGAGCCACTCTAAACTTTGGGCAGACCAGATAAAAGCTAGCAGGAAGCTCAGCTTTTGCCCGCTTGCCATTAATTACTCTGACTGGCAAGTGTATCTGTCCCATCCTGGCCACTGATGCGTTTGTTTTTTGACATTAGGGCTCAGCTTTGGGCTTCCAATATGGACTGAAAATCAGGAACTCTGCTGGAATCTTCTGATCGTTTTTTGAGGATCTTTTCACCAGTATTCGAGGATGACACGGTGTTTTGAAGTATCTTTGCTGAACACAGTGTACTGAAATGTGAAGAAACCAATAACAGGAAGTACTCTGATAAATCCACAAACACAGAGAAACTAAACGAAATTCTCGTCAACAATGACTGAGCCAAAGAAAAAATCAAAAATGCATTTTAAACATGTCCTGAGAAAAATGAAAATCAAAATTTAATAAATCAGACCTGATAGGATTCAAAGAAAGAGCACTAAAGGGGAATTTTACACAGATAAATGTCACTATTAAGAAATGAAAAAAAAGCTGAAAAAACAATTTCTCAATTATTCATAAAAATAAGAACAAATGAATCTAATAATTATAAGAAATGAAATATAGATATCAAACAGAAATAAGTAATATAGAGAACAAAAGTCAGCAAATAAAAAGTTTCTTTGAAAAAAACACAAGCTCAAAGACTTCTACTTAACCTAAAAAAGGAAAGAAGATTCAAATGAAGAGAATTGCAACAGAGGCCTCGGAAGCAAAAAACAATTATAATGAGCTATTATGAGGAATGATGTACAACAGATTGCATAATTGGAGGAAAGAGATACATTCTTAAAGGCATGCAACCTTGCAAAATGTGAATCAAAGTGAATTTGAAAACATAGACAAATTAATTTCACTAAAAAAATCCGATAGAAAAGCCTAGTAGCCTATGCTTTCATAGATGTAGTCTGCCAGTATTCAAAGAAGAATTAGTAACAATTATCCATAAACTTTTCTAAAACATAGAATATAAATACTTCCAAACTCTCATATTTTTAGTTGTGAGCCTAGCCTTTAGTGGCCGAGCCATCTCACCAGCCCAGAGCCAGAAAGACAAACATGGTATATACTCACTTATAAGTGGACATTAGTTGTAAATTAAAGGATAACCATGCCACAATCCACAGACCCAGAGAGGCTAGGTAGCAAGAAGGGCTCAAGGCAGGAGCATGGATCTCCCTGAGAAGGGGAAATAGAATAGATTCTGAGGGTGTGCTAGGGGTGGGTGGGGATGGGAACAGGAGGAATAGGGGATGGGGGTGGGAAGAGAAAGTACTGGGAGAGACGACTGGAATTGGGGGCATTTCAGTGACAAGAAACCCAGTACAATGGAAACTCCCAGGAATATAAGGGTGACCCTAGCTAAGACTTCTAGTAATAGAGATAGGGATCCCCAACCCGGCTATCTTCTGTAACCAGGCAAGGCTTCCAGTGGAAGGATTGGGACCCCAGTCCAGCCACAAGGCCTGCAACCTACAATTTGTCTTGCTCATAAGATTTGTTGAGCTGAAGGTCATACAGAACTTGTAGGAGAGGCCAAAGACGGATCTAGCTTGAGACCCGTGCCACAAGAGGGAACCAACCCTCGACACTGCTTAGGGACCTAGAAACCAGAGGCTAAGTAAACACAGACCTAGAATAAAAACAAACATGACTAACCAAAAAAAAAAAAAGTCAATGAAATGATAAATGATTCCCATACTTGTACACCAGAGCCTATCATAATCATCATTAGAGAGGCTTCATCCAGCAATGGAAGGAAACAGATGCAGAGACCCACAGCCGAACATTAGAAGGCACTTGTGGAATCCTGTGGAAGATGGGGAAGAAGCACGTAGGAGCCAGAGGGGTCAAGAACACCACAAATAAACCCACAGAATCAACCAATCAGGGGTCATACAGGCTCACAGAGACTGACTCTACAATCAGGGAGCCTGCATGGGTCTGACTAGGCCCTCCGCATTATGTTATGGTTGTGTAGCTTGGTCTTCTTGTGAGACTCCTAAACAATGAGAACAGAGGCTGTCTCTGACTCTTTTGCCAGCTTTTAGGACCCTATTCTGATGGGGGAATGTCTTTCTGTATGCTTCAAATATGTGTTGCTCTGATTGGTTGATAAATAAGCCGTTTGACCTATGGCAAGGCAGGTTAGAGGCAGGCGGGAAATTCAGAGAGAGAGACAGAAAGAAGGCAGAAGGAGATGCCCGCCAGCTGCCCAAGGAGCAACATGTAATGGGTCACAGGTAAAGCCACGGAACATGTGGTGATACATAGATTAATAGTTATGGGATAATTTAAGATCTAAGAGCTAGCTAGCAAAAGGTTTGAGCCATGGCCATGCAGTTATAATTAATATAAGCCTCTGTGTTTACTTGGGGGACGTGAGTGGGAGAGATGTGTCCCGACCTCCAGCAGGCCGGGACACAGGAAATCTTCCGACTACACTATTCCTCCTACTGGGTTGCCTTGTAACCTCAATCTTAAAATGAGGCGAGGATGCGGGGGAGGGTTGCATAGTATTATTAAATGATATGCCGTGTTTGGTTGATGTCCCTGGGAGGTCTCCCTTTTCTGAAGGGAAATGGAGGAGTGGATTTGGGGGAGGGGTGATGAGACCAGGAGGAGAGAAGGGAGGGGAAACTGCAGTCAGGATCTAATATATGAGAGAAGAATAAAATATAAATAAATAAATACTTCCAAACTCACTTTATGAGACTTGCATCATCCCGCTAACTAGAGTCAGACATGAGTCATCAGTTTTCTGGTTAAAATATTTTCAGTGAGGGGGCTGGAGAGATGGCTCAGAGGTTAAGAGCACTGACTGCTCCTCCAGAGGTCCTGAGTTCAATTCCCAGCAACCACATGGTGGCTTACAACCATCTGTAATGAGATCTGGTGCCCTCTTCTGGCCTGCAGACATACATGCAGACAGAACACTGTATGCATAATAAATAAATAAATCTTTAAAAAAAATATTTTCAGTGAAATAAGCATTAACTATAATGAATTAAGTTTATGAAATATTTTTAAGCTCATAATAATTTCAAGACCTTTATTAGCAGACAACTGGTAGAAATATTACTGTATTTTACTTCAAATTGATCATATCAAGTTTGAGCATAAATTAACACATTGTATCTTTCCCAGTATCATAAAGGAAAGCTCTGGTCTTCACTGCACATTGCTATGTGACAGGACCTACAAGAATGCTTTTAACTGAAGCTTTCAAAGGGTGAAGCGCACTTTTGTGAGGCACATAGTTTAATGTTAGTATATAATCTATAATCTTTACTTTGATGGGATAAAAATCCCTAGCTGTACTTAACTGTATTGAATTTTTATTTTTAGTCAGGGCCCAACTCGGGCTAACCTCAAAATCACTATGCAACACACACTGACCCACAACTTACAACCCTCTTGTTTTTTTAAGCCTCCCAAAATCTGGGGTTAGAGATGCTAGCTACCACACTCAGCAGGCATTTGGGATTTCTTTTTTTTTTTTTTTTTTCTTTGCATTTGGGATTTTTGAGAGAAATTTTATTTCAAAACTCTTATAAAATTTCAGAAAAATGATAGCTGACAAGTGATTTGGGCAAAGAGGACAACGAAGAAACAAGACTCTCTAAACACAAAAGGACAGTCACACAGGTGAATTCAGAGACTGTGGCACCATGCACAGGGCCTTCATAGGCCTGGGAAAGATGCCTTACAGCTGAGAGGGTAAGTGGACACATGTCCCCGTCCCTAACCCAGAAGCCATCTCCAATTGATAACCACTCACAAATGAAAACTTAGTTCTCTCCAACAGTCTCACTGGAGATACAAACCACTCTTAAGCACAGGCCCCATGCCCAGAAGAAGATGGCCAACACAAAATGACCTCAGTGGCATCTTTGGAGGTTCTTTGTCTCATAAAGTTTTGTCTAGGCTTTTTTTTTTTTTTTAACCTTACAGATCCTTTGCATATGTTAGCATGGCTTCAGTGTTTGTGGTTTTATGGGATTCCTTTGGGTATAAATGTGTTTGTCTCCTTGTCTATATTTTTCCTCATGCTTTTTCTTTGGCTTTTTTCCTTCTGTTTGTTTATTTTATCCTAATTGGTTTTTTTTTTGCTTTATTTATTTTATTTCGTTATTATTCTTTGGATGCCTGTTTGTTTTCTAACAAAAGACAGAAAAGGTATGGATTCTGATGGGATGGAGGTGGTGAAGATCTTGGAAGCTCCCATAATCAGAATAAAGTATATGAAAAAGAATTTATTATCAATAAAAAAATGTCTGTTGCCTTCAGTTCAGAATTACAATAAGCATTACAGAATTACAATATGCATTAACTGATGATTACATTGTGATAAATAGTCTAATTTAAATTAAGAAGGGGGGAGATAAAAAGCATATTTAAACTTACCAAATCACATAATCTTTAGATACCAAACCAGTTTTCTAGGAATTCTAGGAATTAGTTCTTAGAAAATTAAAATGGAAGCAAACATATATTTTATCATAGAATCCTAATCTAAATCATAATATATATTGGTTTACAGAATAAAATCTGGAAGTCATAACAAAACATGTAATATGATCTTTATAAATAGAAGTCTTATACTTAATGGGGTATCAAAACCATTGTATCATTTTAGGATACATTTAGCAATATTTTCATTTAAAAATTTAGAAAACTAAAATTCTGGAAAAATTCATGCATTCTTTTTTTTTTTTTTCTTCAGAGCTGAGGACCGAACCCAGGGCCTTGCGCTTGCAAGGCAAGCACTCTACCACTGAGCTAAATCTCCAACCCCAACATTCCTTTTTAAAATGGTATTATTATTGTTGATTTGTATGTTTATGGTGTTTTGACGGCATGTATGTCTGTGCACCGTATGTATGCAGTGCCCACCAATACCAAACGAAGGCATTGAATCCCCTGGAACGACTGTTATAGAAGGTGTGAGCTGCCATAGAGGGTGCTGGAAATCAAATTGAGTCCTCTGGAAAAAACAGAAAATTTCTCTCTCCAGCCTCTGTTTCTTCATTATTTGCTATTTATTATTATGCAAGTTTTTGACATTATCATTTTTCTTATAGTACAACATCAAAATTTGCCATCATTATTAGCCAAAGATATACAGGCAAAAGTATAAATTTAATGATAAAAAACTACTTAATGATATAAACCCACTTGCTACATTTGCTTCTGTATATCAGATACATTTGTTTAGGTAAATGTGAAATAATAATTTCATTTATAATTTTCTAGCCTCATAGAAACACTTCATTATTTTCTAAAGAGTGTCAGACAATCATGTGGGTATGAGAATGCTTCTTACTCTTCAGATTCAAAGTGAAGATTTTAAACACACATTGTCTGGAAAAATTAAGATCAGAAAAAGAAAATCATTTCTAATTCTATCACTAAAAGTTTTTAAATAGTATATAAAGGCTTCATCAAATTATTTCAGATTGGATTGTATCCCTCTAAACATAATGCTTCTAGGTTATGTTTCAAATAACCTGGGAGTCCATGTTTGATTGTTAATGAAGTATATGAAGTGATGAGTGCACTGTCTTGAAGCTTCTCATAGTGTAATAGTCAATTGGTTAGCTTCTGTATAGGAAGATAATTAAGCTTCCTTTACATTTCACTGGAAGTAAGATTATTAATATTTCAACAAAACGACATTTTTACATAGAAACAAAAGGATAGTGTCAATAATTTATTATCTCAACTTCAGTTTTACAAGTACAAGCTATGATTCGAAAGCCTCTTCTAATGTTGTTTTGGTAAATAGGTAAAGTATTTTAAAAACCTTTGACAGATTGAAGTCTAGTTCAATGTGAGATGTTATCAGCAACACACCCTCATTCCATTTGGTGAGTAAAACTTCCATGAGGTAAAAGCCAAATGACTGGAAGATAAATCTGCCAATGTTGGCACACACTAGTTATTAAAATGTTTACTCGTGAAGACCAGTTGTGTGTCAATTTGTAAATTTTTCACAGTTCTTTCTCCTCCCAATACTCCATGGAAAAAGGTCAAGGTGTAAGCATCCACTACAGATAAAATGTCAGGTGGTGTTGTTTGTTTTGTTCTTTGCTCTTTGATTCTTTACTTTTTGGGGGGGTCTGCCACCCAGCTCCCAAATAAACACACATCGAATCTTATTGTTACTTCTGAATGCCTGGCCTTAGCTTGGCTTGTTTCTTGCCAGCTTTCCTTAACTTTAAATGATCCCATCTACCTTTTGCCTCTGGGCTTTTTCCTTTGCTTACTTCTGTATGTCTTACCTTCACTCTTCCTCCCTGGCTGGCTGGGTGGCTGAGTGGCTGGCCCCTAGCGTCCTCCTCCCCTTGTTCTCTTGCTCTTTCTTCTCCTCGCAGATTTCTTCTATTTATTCTCTCTGCTTGCCAGCCCCACCTAACCTTTCTCCTGCCTTGCTATTGGCTGTTCAGCTCTTCATCAGACTGTCAGTTGTTTAGACAGGCACAGTAACACAACCTCACAGAGTTAAACAAATGCAACATGAAAGAATGCAGCACATCTTTGCTGAGCACCCCATCTGTCCATAGCCAGGGCTGCAATCCTCTCAGGCCACGGGTCCCATGTTGACTTCCAGTGGCCAGGCACTTGCAGACGAGGCTTCATCAGTGTTGGATGAGCTAGTGCTCATTCCTCCTGGCAAAGCTCAGGCATAAACTTCAGTGGTCTAGAAGCCAAGATCCCACTGCCTGACGGATCTCCCTTCCCTTGGCTTCTGCAAACACCGCCCTCCCTCCCCGCAGCTACTGGCAGGCTCTCCCTTTCTTTCATCTTCTCTTTTTGCACAGAATCTGAAGTCCCTTTCAGTTGGCCTCCCCAGCAGTATTCTGTGACGGTCGTTTATTCCCTCCGTTATGAGCAGTAACCCAAGCTCTGGCAAAAAGAGGTGGGAAATTCAGCCAAGTGGGAAGATCATGAGGAAAACACTCAGAGCCCCACTACCTGACCTCCAGTGCGCCTAACGTTTCAGTGCCCGAGGGGGCCATTCTAATGAGTCTTCAACACTGTTCTGTGCTTTCTTTTTCTCAAAAACAAACAAAACAAAACAAAACCTCCTGTTAGATCTGAGCTCCAATCACCAGCATCTCGTGTGTTTTTCCACAAAGCGATTCTATTACAGAATCGCTGTGAGTGTGCACAAAAGTTAAGTCCATCTGTAGTTTCAGAACCAGTGTGAACAGGTGCTGGGATGTGCGCAGATGTTTCTAGAAGTAGCTTGTACTACTAGCTTGGTGGGCTTTGGAGAGAATGAGCTCTAAGGATACTTTTCAGGCCCTTGCTGGCCTGAAACTCACTATGTAAACTAGACTGGCCTCCGACACAAACAGTGCCCATTCATCCTCTGCCTCTCTAGGATTAAAGGCCCGCACCACCACACTGAACCTGTTACACACTTCTAGAAGCCAGTACAAGCAAGGAATTTTGCAGATTGTTGACTTAATCTCTTCATTTCTGGTGTTTCCAAAGCCTCCTCCTCCAGCCGGTCTTTCTCTTCTTTAAAATATCCATTCATTCATTTGTTCATTCACGTGGATGGGTGGGCACACGTGCTACGGTGTGCATGTGGAGGTCAGGGGACAATCGTAGGGCTGGTTTCTCCCTTCAACTTTACAAGTGTCCCAAGAGTCAAACTCAGGTTGCCAGGTTCGGGAGGCACACCTTACTGGCTGAGCCATTCACTAGCCTGGGCACTTCTCTTGTTTGTTTGTTTGTTTTTGTTTGTTTGTTTGTTTGTTTTTCCTGAGACAAGGTTTCTCCGTGTAGCCCCAGCTGTCTTGGAATTTGCTCTGTAGATCAGGTTGGCCTCAAACTCACAGAAATCCATCTGCCTTTGCCTCATGAGTGCTAGGATAAAAGATGTGCGCCATCACCGCCCAGCTTCTGGCATTTCCTTTTTTTTTTTTTTTTTTTTTAAGATTTATTATTATTATGTATACAATGTTCTGCCTACACACCAGAAGAGGGC
>CABHPH010162990.1:0-88302 GCA_902168325.1 Peromyscus nudipes | reverse complement strand
GTCAAGTATTTTCTACCTGTGCTTAGGAGGAGGTCTCAGAAAGCATGACAAAACAAAACACAGAAACACTTCCCTAGGGTTTCCACCTGATGACCTTTTATAAAACTTGGAAGTCTGAAATTTGATGACCAGTTAAGAACCACTGTTACTTAACAGAACCGTCTGGAAGTATGAAATTTTAGAACATGCTGTGTCTAAATGCTGAGTTTTTCTTTTTATTTATTTACTTATTCATTTATTTATTTATTCTTTCTTTTATTTTTAGACAAGGGCTTTTGTAGCCCAGGCTGTCTTCAAACTGACTATGTAGTTGAGGCTAGCCTGGAACTCCTGATCCATTTGGGTCTATCTACCAATTGCTAGGATTACAGGCAGGTGCCACCATCCCAAATGAGAACAATTTTTAAAATTATTTTTGGAATCTGCTAAATATTGGTGCTAGCAAACTTTCTGAGTAAGTGCCCAACAGGTATGGGAAGGCAGGACTAGGTGTGGCTTTGGCCTGGAGAAGGCTGAAGTCAGGGTGTGATGGAAGATTATTGCTCACCAGTGTCTGAACTCAGAAGAGGAAGGAGCCCATCCTGACTCAAGGCAGTCAGGTAAAAGTGGAAAGAACACATTACGTTACTTCCACTGGAATTTCCTCTTCATCAGCTGAGGATTGCTGACCCTCTTTCCCACTGATGTGGAATTACCTAGGCTCAGCTAGTGGCAGCTTCAGCAGGCTAGCCCTGGTGTTAAATCCTTGAGAAAAGAGACAATGCAGCTGCGATACCTGAGAGAAAAATAGTGAGTGGCTGCCAAAGCTACTGGGACACGGAGGTTCTGACTTCAGTGCAACCCAGGCCCATGTAACTGCTTAAACAGAGAGTGAGTGAGAGTCCTCAAAACAATGAAGATCAAGGAACAATGAGACAGAGGACGTAATCGGGCCATCTATAATTCATTCCACCAAAGCACACCACAGCATAGTCACATGTGTCAAGTTAATTGGGATATATTATTACTTTTTTATGTCAACTTTACAATTTTTAAATTTATATTTTATATAGCATTACCGTGTGTATGAATTTAAGTGTGGGGCTGCTTGGAGCATCTGTGAAGGCCAGAAGACAACCATGGAGTAAGTTCTCTTCTTCTACTGCGGTAGCTCTAGGTATTGAGTTGGGGTCATCAAGCTTGAGCAGCAAAGGCTTTTACCTGCAGAGCTATCTCAATGGCCCTCTTTTTTGTTTTGTGGTTGTTGTTTTGAAAAGATGATACCATTATATCAATTCCCCCTTCCTTCACTTAAAAGCTCTCCCTCTTGCTCTCTTTCAAATTCATGAGTTATTTTTCCTTTAATATTTTTGCATATATATAAACATGGGGACATATGTATGTGTATGTATGAATATATATTGTATTAGTCAGTGTTCTATTGCTTTGAAGAGACACCAGAACCACAACTCTTATGAAGGAATATATTTAATTGGGGCTTGCTTACAGTTTCAGAGGTTTAGTCCGTTGTCATTCTGGCGAGGAGTATGGCAGCATGTATGCAGACATGGTGCTGGATAAGTAGCTGATCGTTCTACATCGGGATCTTCAGGCAGCAGGAAGAAAGACACCGGGCCTGGTTTGGGCCCTTGAAACCTCAAAGCCCATCCCCGTGATGCACTTCCTCCAAGAAGACCATACCTCCTCCAACAAGGTCAGACCCCTAATACTCTCAAATCGTGCCTCTCCCTAAGCATTCAAATATATAAGCCAGCATACAGAAGTCATTTCTATTCAAATCCACACACATGAACACATCACACTAGGACCGAAGCATGATTCTTATTTATATGTGTCATCACCATATGATCTGAGAATTTAAGAGAGAATGCCTGACAAACTTCTTTCACTATCTTCTTTCAAACTTCTATTACAATTATTTACATGTATTCGTGTATGTTTGTGTGTGTGTGTGTGTGTGTGTGTGTGTGTGTGTGTGTGTGTGTGTGTCTGTGGATGCAAGAGTGCAGGCATTCATGCCCCAGTACATGTTTGGGGGTCAGAGGACAACTGGTGGTGGTGGAATTCTCTTCTTCCATCCTGTGGGTTCTGGGATCAAACCCTGGTCACTTGCTGAGCCACCTTGCCAGTCCTTCTCAGCCTCACATTCTATAGAGTAGAGAAAAGTCTGCCTTCAGATTCTGACCCACACCATCTCCCCTCTCTATGTCACTTCTCTGCTCTCCCACACCTGCCCCCCTGCTACTGCCCTGCTCTCCCACACCTGCCCCTGCTCTCTGCTGCTGCCCTGCTCTCCCACACCTGGCCCCCTGCTGTTGCCCTGCTCTCCCACACCTGCCCCCCACTGCTGCTGCCCTGCTCTCCCACATCTGCCCCTGCTCTCTGCTGCTGCCCTGCTCTCCCACACCTGCCCCCTGCTGCCCTGCTCTCCCACACCTGCCCCCCTGCTGCCCTGCTCTCCCACACCTGCCCCTGCTGCTGCCCTGCTCTCCCACACCTGCCCCTGCTCTCTGCTGCTGCCCTGCTCTCCCACACCTGCTTCTGTTTCTTCTACTTCTGTTCCTTCTCTCCTAGATTCTCAGCATTTTTAAAACAACTAGGTATTTGTTTCTGATTTTGATTAGTTTGTTCATTCTTTCATAATTTTAATATGTATTCAAATAATTGGACTATTTTTATTGAAATGATTTGGCAAAATAAAAAAACGTGTTTTAATGTATTTCATCTTTATACACAGATAATATGACAAATCATGAACATCGTCGTGCAGGAAACAGCAGAGTTCTGACTTCTTATTCTTAACACACAAATTTTGGTTGTAGCATCCCATCTCCCTTTTCTTCTGATAAGTATGTAACTGTTCTAGAAAACTATTTCTGAGCCTAATTTTGGCACTATCTCAAAGATTTAGATGGTGTGGCCTCCTTGAAGCAAGTGTGTCACTGGGGGTGGGCTTTGAGGTTTCAAAAAGCACACTCTAAGCCCAGAGTCTCTCTCTTCCTGGTGCCTGCAGATTCAGATACACAGTTCTCCACTACTTCTCCAGCAGCATGTCTGCCTTTGTGTGCTGCTGTGGGCCGCAGGAATATATCGTAAGAACTCAGCTGGTTATGGCAAAGTCACTACCTAGAAGGATCAAGGATTTCCTCCAGAGGAAGCCAAATTCCAAGGAGCTTTTGGTGTTATTTGGCTTGTTATATATCAGCTGATTTCTGTTATGAAAATCATGTGTGCCTTCATAGTTTTCCCAATTGACTTTTCCCTAAGAAGGGCTAACAGTGTGGACTGATCACTCTCTGGACATACACATTCCAGGTATTTGGAGAACAGCCTCAGGAAAGGCTTTCTCTAGAATCAGATATCTCCCTTAGTCACTTTCAAGGACTAACAGTGATAACAGTTCACATGCTAGTCACCTGACTTAAGGTAAATTCCACAAGGAGACACTGCCTAGGTCAGATGGACGTTAAGTAATAGCTTTACACAATTTAGCTTGGACCCTCCCTTCTTTTTCTTTTTTTTTTTTTTTTTTTTTTTTTTTTGGTTTTTCAAGACAGGGTTTCTCTTGTGTAGTTTTGTGCCTTTCCTGGAACTCGCTTTGTAGACCAGGCTGGCCTCGAACTCACAGAGATCCGCCTGCCTCTGCCTCCCGAGTGCTGGGATTAAAGGCGTGAGCCACCACCGCCTGGCTAACCCTCCCTTCTTATACTGGGAATTCCAGGACATGGGATTGAGAAGAGAAAGGAGAATGGAAGAACTAGATGGGTAAGAACTTGAGACGAACGAACTGAGATGGGGAAGAACTAGATTGAAGGGCTAGAAGAGAGTACTAGATGAACGAGATGGAAGATGAGGAAGAGCCAGATGGGGAAGAACAAGATGAGGAAGAACAAGATGAGAGAGAAGGAGATGGGAGAGGAGCTGATATGGGAAAGAACTGGATGGATGAGAACCCAGAGGGCGCAGAACTAGATGAAGGAATTAAGATAGAACCTAGAGGGGACAGCAGATAAATGTAAAGAGAAATTGGGCAAGAAAGGAGCTAAAAATGAGGGCAGAGTATAAATAAGCTTGTAGAGAGAAAACCAACACAGAATAATAAAGTATGTGGACTAAGGAGTTTCGTGTACATAGATTCTTTTTTTTTCTTCAAAGATTAATTTTCAGCAGGTTGTAGATTCTTCCTGGACCCTGGGAGGGGACTATCATGGGGCTCGACCCCCATAGTCCTCGATAGTGTGCTGCCATGCTCTCTATCATGATGACAATGGACTAAACCTCTGAAACCGTAAGCAAGCACCAATTAAATGCTTTCCTTTATAGGAGTTGCCATGGTCATGGTGTTTCTTCTTAGCAATAGAATTAAGACATTTCTTTTGATTCCTTGGGCACTTGTACATATGCACATACCCATACAACACACACACACACACACACACACACACACACACACACACACCAGAGTTAAAACATAAAACAATTTTTTTTAAAGGCAACTCATTCAAAAAACTATTATGGATTTTTTTTCAGTGCTAGCACATGAAAATTGGGTTAATTAAAATAGTACTCTAATCTTTTATATCACACTCACCTCTTTCTTCTCCCAGCCACTATCATCTCTGCATTAGAAAACTATTAGCACCTTCTCTGTGACCAGAGTGCTTTGGAGATATCCATCTTTATGCTGCTATTTGACAACAGAAACCATGTTCATCAGCTTTCTTATCATGGCACATTCCTCTACAGCCACCAAATCAAGCCATAAAGCTTTAATCTTGAGAGAAAAGACAAATGTTTGTACCATGACTTTCTGCATTTATACTAAAAGAACCTTACTCCTATGCTATATAACAAAGGAGTATATATGATAAGCCCCAACAGCAACGGCCAGTTCATCTTTTAGAAGCTGGTGGCAACAAATGGAACCTATCAGAGAGTCACTAAAATGATCATTTAGAATCTACAACATAAGAGACCAGGTGCCAGCACAGAGGTGAAGGATGCTTGCAACCTCAGCCATGGGATGCACACAGGCTTTTACGGAAGGATGTGGAACAACTATCAACAGCAGCTTGGTATGGAACACTTAGTGTGGTATGAAAATGTACATTCCTTTTTAGATTTATACAGAAGTATCCATAATCGCAGATCACTGGAGTACTGTGTATGTGCCCTGTGGATATATGAATGTACAGTCACTTTAACCTGTTCTTCTGTTAAGCGTTCTATATTCTTATCTCTATACTCAAAAGGTTCCCTTCTGACTAAGGCATCCCTATAAGTGAGATTATAAGCATTTCCCCATCCTTACCCAGGCCATTTGTGCACTCTGGAAAGGAACTGATCTCGCTAGCACCTGTTTTCTAAATTTTATATTCTGTCCCCAGATCACTCAGGACTACCTGCTCAGTAAACTCAGTGCTCTCATATTTTTAATGTTGGCTTAGGGAAACCTACTAGCTTCTTAGCTATGAATAAACTAGTCACTTGCACACTAACTCAGGGGCCATTCAGAAGGCCATTATTTTCCTGTAAAGACCCTTAAAAGGAATAATTGGCGTCAATAACACTTACCTGCACATGCAGGAGGAAGGTTACCCAGCCATCACGAGCCCAATCACATAGCTGCATTTAAAACAATGCAGTGCTTGGAATTTGTTCAAATAAAGCCTAGGGTAATGCAGATCTTCTCCACTCACTCAGTAGATTTAGCTGTGTACTCAAGGCTAGATTAATCACTCATGCTGTTATACTGTAGGTATTGTGCAGAAGTTGTTGAGGACATAACACAAAATTCAAAAAGCAGGGAATGTGGCTTCCAGGGAATTTCTAACAACTGGGTCTCTCTTAAACAGCCAGAATACTACTACAGTACACAAAATCCATTGGAAAACTAGCGATCATCTTAAGGGTTGTGTAAATGAAAAGGAACAATTACCATTACACAGATAGATGGATTTCAGTGTGAGTCAATGTAGTGGGCACATATTTAAACAGACATGGGGTTAGACAAAGAAGGGAACCCCCAAACAATGAGAAGGACAACAACAAAGATCATTGCTTAACCTGTTTTGTCAGAGCTGGTGGTCATGGTATTGGTAGTGATGGAGGTGAAGGTAGTCTTTGCGCTGTCCTTGGCAGTGACAGATTTCTGCTTATTTTTCATGGCTTCCAGTGCTTTGAGCTTCTTGGCATGTTTCGTGCCTTTGTAGTGGGCCGCAGCCTGGCTCTACAAAGGAGAACACAATGAACCATGCAATCAGGCTCATTTCTAAACTGGCATTCTCTGTATTACTGCAAATACAGACTCTCTTTCAATAACAGGTACCATTCAAGCTAATGCCGGCCAGGGCTGCCTTAGAATGATGCTTAGAAAGCAAGGAGAATTGAATTCTAAGAGGCAGAAGGAAGACAGACCAGTTGCTTCCCTTAGGAAGCTGAATATGAACACATCAACATCTTCTTTTTAGAGTGTGGGGTTGTAAGAATTTATACCGGCTTGCCTTTGTTCTGTCAGCAGAGATGCTAGGCCCCAAAGAAGAACTAACAAAGGCTCTAGCAGAGTGATTCTCACCTTCTCTGTTCATACAACATGTTTTCTCTTCCTACAGTGTGACTGATGAACACTCACTGGATCTACAAGAAGGATTCTCATAACTGAGGATGTGTGTACTCAGGAGGCTGAACTTAGAAACTCATGAGCAAACACAGGGCTGAAGTCCAAATGGGGCATGGAGAAGCAGGAAGATTTCCTGATTCCTTCTGTCCTTTTGCTTCTTACCAGGGCCTCCTCAGAGAGTTCGAAGTGATGTTTCTCTCCAGCATGATATTCATGATCAGGAGGCTCTTGGCTCTTAAATACCGAATATGATCAATGCAGTTCTTTCATCTGGGGCTTCTGAAATTCTGTTTTAAAGGCAATCTATATTTCCTAAGGCTGTTGCTACTTATTACTGGGAGAGAGCCATTGTTGAGACACCGTCTACTTAGCTTAGGCTAGTCTGGAACTTGAGACATTCCTGCTTCTGCCTCCCCAGTGCTGGGATTTATAGACCTGTAGCACTTCCTCTGGTATATTTTTTAAAAATTGTTTTTAAGCAGTTTCAAGAGACATTAATGAAACAGAAAGTCATCTGTTATGAAATATTTATTTATTAACGTTCAGTGAGAAGATAAAAGTCTTTGCTGGAATGGTATATGAGTAAACAAGAAGATTATTAGGTCCCAACGTTTCACAGGGCAAACCTTTTTAGGATTATTTTTAAAAAAATAACAAAATCTCATTGATGGACTATTTCTGTTGGGTTACCCATTATTTTTCATTGCATAATCAAGCAAAATGTTCCATTTTATTAGTATGGCAATGATTTCATTATATCAACTAGAGCTGGCAGGGCCATTCATTATAATATATTTTAATAAATAAATATTTCACACCTTCATTTGCATCATTCTGATAAGATGTTCTCAAAGGCCTAGGTACCTTTATTGAAAGAACACTGGATAAGGAAATAATATATTAGAAACAGTTTGAACAGAGAGCACACTCATGCACCAGGTACACATTTCCAACAACACAGAACACCAGAAGACATAGTGTGAACCCAACAGGAAGTTCAAACATGCTGCAATTAACTGAGAAGTCACTGGCAGATTGCATTGCCCTCATCCTAGGGGAAAGCCACTCTGATGGAATACTTTGTTTTGTTGTTCTTGCCTGATTCTACTTTTCAATTCACCATGTCGCACTGCAAGCGAAGCACAGACTATAATAGATCAAATTCACACAGGAGCTGGCTATGTTCTTCAGGTCACCGTTACATAATATCCCTTAAAGTACTTTCCCATGGTGATTGACAGGAATGTTTTCATAACACATATTTAAAAATGGGATTTTGATCAACAAGTCTGCCATCTCCACTTATGTCTTCAAAATACACTTAAGTTTAAAATGTTGAGGCAAGCTCACTCTGTAGGTCAGGCTGGCCTCATACTTGGGTTGTTCTTACTTCAGTCTTTTCAGTGGTGAAGTTACAGGTATGTTACAACCATCATGCTCAGCTTCAAAATACATACGTTAAAAGATCGTAGAAAAATACACATTATCAGTGGATTAGAGGAGATTTTCTGTAATATAGCATACTCTAAGTGGATGACTTTACTTTTGAAATTAAGACCCTTACTACAAAAGAATTCCTGTAGCAGAGTAAGCATAGTCCACAAAGAAAGAAAAGCCTTTTTGTTCACAGATGCAGAAGCCTGGGGTTCTCTAGTGGCTCAGGCAGGCTCAGGGATGAGAGAGGAGGAGAATGCACAGGTGTTGGTAGGTTCTTGACTGACACATCTGATATGTTGAGATTGAAAACATAACAATTGAAATGCATATGCACACTCATGTTCACCAAGTAATAAGCCTTGAAGGACCATATCAATCATTTTCGTTGCAGTTGCCTAGATTTTTCTAACTAGGCAATTAAGGCTCATCTAAGTTGGAAAAATAAAAAGAGTCAACTGGTAGAAAGGTGTAAAGTGCTGTGGGGAATCTGGGATGGGTAGAATTTGAGAGAAATAGATGACAGTGGTGGAGGCCAGCAGAGGAGACTAACTGATTGTGGTTGGGTGTCAGCAGGTGTATGCTCACAGTGGAGGCGGCAATACAGATTTGAAAACTAATATAGATTCATAACCATTCTAGATACTTTGGATTTTATTCAATTGACTTTTCGTGGAGTTTGGGAACTACCCTTGGGCATTCTGGTATAAAGGTTCTAGTCTATACCTCTGACCCTAACTGCTTTGTCTGATTTGATTCATGGGTGTTAAAGTTTCTGTGAAGATAGAAATCTAACCAACTTGCCTTATGCTTAGACCATGTGACTGACTGCAGAGGTGATTCAGCTACAACTCTCTATGTCACTGTAGACAAGGCTGGAGCCTGAGTAACAGTGCTTCTGAAGGATTTTGAAGTGCATCTCTTGGCAAAGACTTGTTTTGAGCCTCATCTGCTTCTCTTTGGGGCAGAGAGATGCAAGGCAGTCTTGCTATGCACCAGCATACTCTGTCCCCTGTGAGGCTATTTTGGATAGTAATCAGTCAGTTTCTGAATTAAATCATTCCCAGAAACATGAGAATCCTGAAGAGACAAGCAAATGTCCATTTTTAAACACAAATGATGTCATCATCAAGTAAGCAAGTATGCTTATAATTGAGATGATTTCAGGATTCTGTACTTCATAACTAAAAGCAGAATCATGTACACAGAAGCCAATATAGCAGAATCATGCTGTAACAGCTGATTTTAAAAGAAGTGAAATGTGAGATCATGATGTCACAGAAATCACTGCATGGATATGAATCTTGAGCTAGAATATGGCATCATAGAGCTTAACAGATGTCACTCCAGAGGCATGTCTTGCATAACAGGATGATGCCATTCTAGATGTTCCCTCCACACCCTGCTTCTTGGTGCTGTCAGAGATTTCTTCATCTTTAGATTTTATCATGGATATCTCAAGCTGTCTTTTAGCCTGTGCAGACCTCAGCTTCCAAAGTGGGTACAATTAACTTTTAAGTGACTAACACTTAAAGGAGGGGAGTTGTCTATTAAAACATAGACCAGCAGTTTACTGAAGTAAATAAGAATCATTGTCTAAACTTACATTGGAGAGGATGTGGAGCAAGGGGAACATTCCTCCACTGTTGGTGGAAATGCAAACTTGTACAGCCACTCTGGAAATCACTATGGCAGTTTCTCAGAAAATTGGGAATAAGTCTTCCTCAAGACCCAGTTATACCACTCTTGGGCATATACCCAAGTTATGTTCAATCTTACCACAAGGACACATGCTCAACTATGTTCATATCAGCATTATTCGTAATAGCCAGAACCTGGAAACAACCTAGATGCCCCTCAACAGAAGAATGGATAAAGAAAATGTGGCACAAATACACAATGGAGTACTACTCAGCAATAAAAAAAACAATGATATCATGAAATTTGCAGGCAAATGGATGGAACTAGAAAATATCATCTTGAGTGAGGTAACCCAGACTCAGAAGGACAAATATAGTATGTACTCACTCATAAGTGGATACTAAATGTGAGGGAAGGGATGGCCAGACTGCATCCCACAACTCCAGAGAGGCTAGCTTACAGGGAAAGACCCATGGATGATCCTGCGAAGGAGAAGTGGATGAGATAGATCTACATGAGCAGACTGGGTATGTGGGGGGGAGCAGAGGGTGAGGAGTTGAGGATGAGAACATAGGGAAATGGGATGGTCAACCTGGAACAGGGACAGACTGGGAGGGCAGGGAGGAAGATACCGTGATAGATGGGTACATCATGGGAATAGGAAGAGGCAGGGTTCTGGGGAGGCTCTCAGGAATCCACAAGGATGACCCCACCTTGATCTGCTGGCAGTGGTCCAGAGGGTGCCTGGACTGGTCTGCTCTGGTGACCCGTCTAGAAAATAACCTAGCTGTCATCATAAGAGCCTTTGTCCAGTGACTGATGGAGACAGATGCAGAGATTCACGGCCAGGCACCAGGCTGAGCTCTGGGAATCCAATTGATGAGAGAAAGGAGGGATTCTACAGGCAAGGGATGTCGAGATCATGATGGGAGGATGTGCAGAGATGACGGACCACACTAGTGGAAGCCCATGAACTATGGACTGGTGGCTGTGGAGCCCCCCATGGGACTGGAATAGGCCCTCTGGATACAGAAGACAGTTGTTTGGCTCAAACTGTTTGGGGGGCACCCAGGCAGGGGGATCGAGATCTGTAACTGGTCTATGAGTAGGCTTCTGGGAATCTGGTGCCTGTGGTCTAATGCCTTGCACACCCTTTGTGCAGTGGGAAGGAGCTTAGACCTGCCTAGGCTCAGTGTGCTGGGCTCTGCTCACTCCCCATGGGAGACCTCGATTTGGGGGATGTGGGGATGTGGGGTGGCTTGGGAAAGAGGGCTGGGGAGTGGGAGGAAGGAGGAGGGGGAATCTGTGGATGGTATGTGGAGTGAGTAGGAAATTTCTTAATAAAGAAAAAAATTCAAAAAAAAAAGATCATTGTCTAAATTCCTAGCATCTTGAGAGACTTGATAATGGCATGTTATTTTATACTTCTACAACCAGTTCCTTATAAATTTGTTTTGCATAACTTTTTTTGGTGTACTTCTCAAAACTTAAGAATTTTTATGTAAGCATATATACCTGGTTACCATAAACAATCAATGTTTAGGGGCTCATATGGTCTTGGTTAGTTTGTGATATCATGAACTTGCATAGTCCTTAGTACTAGTAAGGAATTGATAAAGTGCACATTCTCGGTGTCCAATATAGGCATCTAGAATCAGACACTATAAGAGGAGAAGGCTATTATACTGATAATCAGATATCAGAAAGCTAGGTGGTCACTGAGGATGGACAACTCAGTGTCCTTGTAAATCAGCACCTTGTAAAATAAGGAACTAAAACAGCAGATCTGGTGACTGCTCCAAAGAATGGGATCTGAGTCCACCTCTGGCTCTGGGTGGGAACAAGTCCTTCTGAACTGCCCGGAAGATCATAAGTTTACTGTCTACTGGAGGCTTTCTGGAAAAGAACAAAGACATACTACTGTATTCTCCAAAGCAACTGTTTATTACCTGAACAAGAAAACACTCTTCAGAAGCAGTGAGTTCAGGAAACATGTGATCACCATATTGTGCTTCTGTCTACTCCCAGCTGGGAGACTGGTTTCCTTTGCAATGGCCTCCTACCCTTCAGAGTGCCTACTGTTACTCTTACTGAACTCCTCTGGTCTTCACAGCTCTCTGTTTTGTATATGCATTTATTAAACAGTTGGGGATGGAGAAGTGGCTGAGCAGTTAAGAACACTTGCTGCTTTTGCAGAAGACCTAGGTTGGGTTTCTAGTAATCACATCAGGATGCTCACAATTGCTGGTAACCCCAGTTCCAGGAGATCTGACATTCTGGCATCCTCTTTTGCCTTTTTAGGCACTTGCACACATGTGGTGTGTGGTGTACACATATAACTCACACACAGACACACACACACATACTAAAAACAAATAAAATTCGAATATATTCAACAGCAACAGAGAACTTGGGGACCAGAGAGCAGAAGGGATGCCAGAGTAAGATCTTATTAACAGAGATTAGGGTTTGACTGTAGCATAAGCCTTTTGAGTAATTCTGATTCACACTAACATTTTTGACCTGCTCATCTTTAGAATTTTCTCCAGGAATTCATTCTTGCAAAAGTACCTGCTGGGGGTGCAGAAACCAACACCCCAGGAATGGTGCTTTGGCTTTTTCCCCTCCTTCTGCCCACAGCACAGGGACAAGTTTGCTCTTAGTTCTTGGTATTTGACTACAGCATTTCTTACAGAGACGTGCTAGTCACACAACCCTTTCCCCTTTCTGACCCTCCCCCTCCCCCTTACAAAGAAAGGAGACTGAAGGTTATTGACTTCGGCCTCATCTAGGAAGGTTTTGACCTATGATCTATTCTGAGCGTTTATGCTGATAAACTACCTGAGAAATAAGATGGTTCTTTGTTTTCCCTGTATTGCATCTTCTTACTGTCTCTTAATTAATCCCCACCACCTCCCAAAACCCAAACTCCTGTTCATTTCCATAGTTTAGGAGGCTATCCAAATTACAACTACTGAAAACCTAGAGTCTTATTGTGTTACTACCTGTGAATATAATAAGTTTGTGTGTATTTTCTACTTCTAGTCTATCCATGGTGACTTTATTCCACAGACCTAAATTATCAAATCTTCCAAAGCTGCATCTCCAAAGTGTGAATTTCTGATCATCAATGTAAAATCCCTTGAAGATTAAACAATTCTATCCATAAAAACATGCCATGTATGGAGTTGGCAAGTACGAGAGACAGCTTAGCACTCTGAGAACTCCCACTTGTTTTGGGGTTAGGGACACAGCCTAGTTCCTTCACCTACATGGACTACATGCACAAGCCAGTCTCTGAACGCTGTACCTAGCAAACGCAGATTGAACTTGCTTTGGGAGCATACTCAGCGAGGTACAACTGTACCCACTTTTAACTTTTTAGGGAGGATCTCCTATATACTTACTATGTCTCTGTACAATTGAGAAGAGGCATACACAGTAGGAACAATATATGTATGACTTAATCTACCAGTCAAAATAGGAAATTACCCAAGCCATGCTCCTTAGTAACTGACTGCTCCTCTTTGACCCCATAAAATGAAGTGAAGATCTGAGTAGTAATCAGAGCCCTTAGGGATCCTCACTTAAATGGTCACCACCAAAGCAGATAGCATCTAACTCTATCACCTGCACCATCTTTTCGCTTCAAATAACATTTGTCTTGCTTGTTCTGTAAATCTGTGTGAGTCTGGTTTTCAATTCTTTGGGTAAGAGACCAAGAACTTGGAAACACTAGACAGAGGCTCGGATGACTGTGGGTAACAGTGTGAACCACCAGCGAACCATTATCAGAAATGTATTTCCTTCCTAGTTGGGCCCTGGAGCACATGGCTTGTAATCTCAGCTGCTCAGGAGTCCAAGGCAGGAGAATTTCAAGTTTAAGTCTTTGTCTGCATAAAGTGAGTTCAAGGCCAGCTTAGGTAACTTAATGAGATTCTATCTCAAAATTAAAAAGCAAAAAGATGACTGAGCATATAGTTCAGTGCTAGAGTGCTCGTTGAGAATGTACAAAGCTATAAGTTCAAGTTCCAGCACTGTAAAAAACAAAAATAAGAATAAACAAACGAAGTATGCATACCTGCCCCAAATCCCAACACTTGGGAGGTGGAGGCAGGAGGATCAGGAATTCAAAGATAGCATGGGATATGTGAGACTGTTTTTTGAAAAAAAGAATAAATTCTGAAGTCAAGTCAAAGGGCCCATGTTTATGACTATATACACATATATGTTAGTTATATCTGTGTCATCAATACCTATCTACAGCTCTGTAACTAGGAGAGATGAACTGAAAATATTGAGTTAGCTTGGAAGACTTCCATTCTAGTTGTCTGTTCTAACCCTCTAGCTGATGTCATCTGAATTTCTTCTTTTCATTTTCTGATGTTACCTTTCCCATCTAAGGTAATTATTTTTGCAGAGTGAACTCTGACATCATTACTTTTACCTATTACATATATTCTATTGCTCTTCTATGACCCATGTTGTGGTAGCTAGAGGAACATGAAATGTTATGATAATAAATAATATCTATATTGAACAATAATGATGATGATGATAATGAATAATAATAGTAAGCAAAAACTAAACCTTGTGTCACAACCTTAGGAACTTCATTATAGCAAAGAAGTATCTAGTTCCATTTTACCTGCAGGGATGTGACTTAGAGTTAACCATGTCTACACTCTTTAATTATGTTGTTCTTTCTCTTTTTGACAGAGTTGTTGGGCAGCAAACACACAAAAACCACTCTGAAAGCTCAGGGCAGTATTTTCTCTGCTGATTTATTTAATAAAATATTGAAGAAGAAATTTAAATATAGAATAGTGCAGTATTCTAGGTTTTCCTGACACCTATGCTTATCAATTCTCATATGCAAGAGGGGAAAAGGCCAAATGGTTGATATTTTTAGTCCTTAATGACATTCCCATATAGAATGTTTAATGATTTGTACCTTCCAACTATACAGTTAAGAATTCAAGTAGCAGGCTCTACTAACAATGATTTTTTTTTTTACTAGTGATATGTGCCAAAGTAAAACCACAACATGGTGATTCACTTAAGTATGTTTTATGAATTCATGTGATGGGTGATTCCATTCTTTTGTGTACTCCAATACAGAAGCACATAGTAACAACCATGGGAACAGAAAATAAAGAGAATAGCTATCACAAGAGTGATTGTCATATACTACCACTACTCAAGAGAGGAAATGTCTAAATAAATCTATAAGAAAGGAAGGGCTATGTCTCATTTTCCCAGATATATGAGAAATTTTTATAAACAAAAAAATACTTTGTTGGGCTTTGCTACACAGTTGGAAAAATCTGATGAGATGGGTTCATGTGTCTTACAAATCTTCTCACGATTTCAACAAATGAAGCAGTTAGTAGTTTCATGTTTCTACATTGTACAATAGAGTACTTATTTAAGTGAGAGAAGCTGATTATAGAACCTTTTCCTGTTTCCTGCTGTGGAGAAAACCACAGCATTTGTGCATGTGAAGCTCACATTGCTGCATCCTTAAGAAATAATGTTGGAGAGCTGATTAGGGGCAGGAAATAATGGTAGGATTTAGAAGCTGATACTCAAGGTCAAGTCTGGTTTGAAGGGACATCTCCTCTGGCTAAATTTTCTCATCTGCTTTGGGCTGTAACCAGATGTCTCTAGTGAGTATTAATTCTTGAGATAAAATTGTAAATGATCCAAGTTTGTGAAGAATGGAGAAAAATCAGAGAAATCACATTGTCTAACTATTCAGTCAGTTCACAGGGTGCTTGCCCAATAATTTCCTCATAATGTGAATGTCACATTCCATCTCTAAAGTCTGGACAAACTAGAGATGGTGAATCTAATTATGTCCCAGGGTCAAGTTGTCGTAGATGTTTGTACTCTGGAATGGCATAATATACTCTCTAACTAGTCTGTGACTTTGTTCTGTAACCCACACCTACCCTAGTTACAATGTCTGTCTCCAGCAAGAAAAAAAATCACTCTCACTGGAGATAAATGAGCAGCAGCCCTTCCTTTCATTCTCTAAAGGAAAAATGCCACAAGAAGAACTCCTTTTCAAGCTCTTATGACTGGTTTGCTCTGGCCTGGAGTACATTTACTGCCTAGTGACATGGCAGATGCTCTAGTCTTGGGTGTGTATCCAACACACCATTTATGTCATTACCACTGAGGGGTAAGTGCCTGCTCCAGCTCCAGCTCCAATCCCACCACAGAAAGTAGCCCTCAAAATATTCCTCATTCTGTCCCCAGAATTCACTCTCCATCTCTAAACACTTGCCTATTAAATGTGTGTTGAATTAATTTCTCATTTTGATTTTTAAATGGAAATATGCATATGGTGTCTCAGTGGATTTTGTGTATGCGCAGGGTTCAACTTAATTCTCTGCTGCTGGTTGGCACTTCGCCCTGTCTGCTGAACACACTTCAGGGGAATTTTATGGCACTTAGTGCAGGCAAAGCATCTGGCACAAACACAAACTATTATTTTTTTCTCTGGGAGGAAGCTTATCACGAACCACAAATTGTGCTATTTATGAGCACTCTCTTTGCATAGAATGTAGCCAAGGGATAATTTGGAGATGGTTTGCTTTTAAAAATTTTTAGTGAATAACAGCTTTTTTTTTTTATTTCCAGGAAGTGCACTGGATAATTGCAATGATGGCTTTACATTTTAAAGGTTATCTGGAAGACCAAATTCTTTCAAATACACAGAAAATTTCAATGCTTGGCAACTTTTAATATAGACTGTTTCATGCCCAAAACGATAGAGAAATTATGACAGCAATAATTGGTTTTCTTCCCTCTACACCCCCATAGTAATGTATCTCTTATATTTCCTGAAGAGACGTGTCTAGAGGAGAGATCCATCTCCACTCTTCATCAACCAGGAAAGGGTTCACCTGACAGTGTTGTAGGATTCCTAATGGGAAATAAATGAATCCAATTGTTTCTTCGTTGTTTAATTCCTTTTCCTAATTATGTGTACCCATGTGTGTCTGTGTGGGGGTATGTGAATGGGAGTGAAATTGCCCATGGATGCCAGAAGGAGGCACCAAATTCCCTGGAGCTGGAGTTACAGCTGGTAACCAAACATGAGTCCCCTGGAAGACCAGCATGCTAGGAGAAGCAAGTGCTCTTAATCACTGAGCTGTCTCTCTAGTGGAGTGTTTCTCAACCTTGCTAAACCTGCGACCCTTTAACAAAGTTCCTCACGTTGTGCTGATACCAAACCATAAAATTATTTTGTTGCTACTTTAAAACTGTAATTTTGCTACTGTTATGAATCACAATATAAATATCTGATATTCAACCCAAAAGGGGCCATGACCCATAGGTTGAGAACCACTGTGAGTCCAATCCTTCCAATTGTTCTTTATGAACTCTTGTCCCAAACACCAGTCTCAAAAGTATGCAATTATCTGTAAGATCTTTGGGGCCTTCAGAACGATAATCTGTATTTCATCCAGATGTTTTGTCAGAGTTGAACACCATGTGGGTCTCTGGAGCATTTTGATATTGTATAAAAAGATGATGAGTTGCTATCATAGATAACCCCCATATTCACACATATTCAATTTTTTTCTAGCTGTTCATTTATTTACAAAGGATTCACTGCACAGTTACTGTGGACCAGACATAATTATAGTATGTGGTCTGGAGATTACAGATGAAGTCTAGGCTGTTGCTAAATTGGGGAATTAATCAGCAACAGATGGTTACTGAAGTCCCTGAGAAATGCCATTTGTAAGACAAATTAAAGATATTTTTCTGTTTAAACATTGAAACCAATCCCCGGTCAGCTGCCGCATTTAAATGAATGAACTCAGACTCCAGCTGACAGTTATGTGGCTGCATATTTACAAATCTTTCAGAGAGCTAAAGCATACTTCAGCACTTATCTGCTTTTACAAAAACCTTTCCTTGGAGGGCAAGTGTTTTTGCCCTTGATCTTCATATGTCAGCCACAGAAATCCTCCTCTTCTCGGCCTAACACCACAGTGAGTTAACTAGGAAAAAAAAACACATTTGTCCTTGCTGAGTAGAATGCAGTGGCTCAGCATTTGGTCTTCGGAGGCCAATTTCAAACTATTAAAGTTCCATCATTAGAACCGTGAAATGGAATGGGCGAAGTCCAACTACAGGAGGCTGCAAGGAGGTGTCCTCAAACCAGGCAGTAAGGCTGTTCTCTCAGAGTTAAAATTGAACTAGATGAAATTAGCCTTTTGAAGAAACCTTAATAAAGGGCAGGTCAGAAGCAGGAAGGCATGCTAGGAGCACTAATCAAGGGCTGACTGAACGCAGGATGGGCGATGACTTAATGAATATTATTAACATGTCTGAAATAAGGCTGTGCTTGCTGAATAGATCTCACCCTGGCATCCAGAGGAGGGAATTTAAAGATATGTGGGCCTTTTTCTCTGCCCCTGATAAATACAGGAGGAGAAGCCACCAGCTGATCTTATCAGCGAGTATAACTTCTGTCTTGGTTTCTTCTGACTCAAAGGGCAAGGGGCTAGTTGGTAAAGCACAGCTTTTCCAAGTTGTATAAATAGAAGTTTTAAACCCTTGTGGCGGTGAAACACTGGGAAAGCTTCTGTCCCTGTGATAGGAATCAAAGCCAATGCAGTCCTCATGACAGGAGATACTAATAACAGAAGCATAGTGATTGGTTTAATCAAAATTTGACATGTTATAAGATGGCTACTCAATGACTTTGGTAAAACACCATCTCGGTGCATAGATCTGATGAGGAGGGAAGTCAGATAGCTGCCTCACTATAGACAAAAAGACTTTGTACTCATGGGAAGAGGCTGTGTGAGCAACCAGGAAGGCCTTTCTGCTCAGATGTCCTTCAGCCTCTCCATGCAGCACTCCTTTTCCCCAGGAATGAGCAGGACTCAGTGGGAATCAGAGTCCCATGATCTACTGTCTGGAAAGGTACCTTTGGATTGATTTCAGGACCAACTCTGACCCAGAGATATTGGGAGAAGGTTGAAATAATTCTAGGTATGTATGACTGCTTTTGGTAAAGAAGGTTCTGGTTTCTATGACTAATTCTAGTTTCTGTGACTTTCATTGAAGAACAGAAATTCTAAAGTCAATGGCCTGTTTTTAAGGAAGAAAAAAAAGGAAGAAAAACAAGGGAAAAAGCTGGGGGTGTGGTTGCTTGTCAGCCCCTTTCCTTTCATTGAGAGTTGTCAGCATGCCATGGACCATGATGGTGGGTTGGTTGGTTGAATGTTTACTTCAGTGCTGAGGTTTGAATTGAGTCCTTGCCTGTGCTAGGCTAGGGCTCTACCATGGAGCTAACCCCTCTGCCCAAGGCATTGTATTCTAAGGCATCCTCTTCTGGACCCCAGCAACACTAGTAATTGCAACACTTAAGCACCCTCATTCCACAAATGAAGGAATAAGATCCAAACTGCAACTTCATGCAAACCCTAAAACTAAGGCTTTTGCTCTATCTGTTTTTCATATCTTCAAAGGTTGGTTTTCAGTTTCTAAATTACTCTGTTAAAGGTATACTCAGTGCTTTGGGGACCAAAACCAGGACTAGGTTTGTTGGTTTTTAGTAATATTTGAAATTAGTACTGAAAAGTAAATTATAAAAAAAAACTTTCTCTAAACACTAATTAATAAATTTTGATTTTGTAAATGTTAAAAATACAACATATTACTGCTTATAATATTTAGTGAGTCTCTACATTGTTTGAGTTCACCAATGTCAAAGTACATTTAGCAATTAATATACTTTTATATTTTCATGACAACATTAAATACAGGAGCGTTCTCAGCCATGCTTGTTAATATTACCACTTTCACTGTTTAAACCAGCAAATGATTTTCCCCCTTAGGCATATATTAACAATTTACTTTTTGCAGACAGTACACAAATATGATTAGCTTCACAAATTACTCTTTATTCTGTTACTGGTAAGTAATTTTTATATTATAGCAGTGTAAACAGATGCTATTTTCAACTACATATCCAGCTCTAATGAGCTAATTTAATGTGTTAAAACAACAAAAGAACTTCAGGAATGATTCAATGAGTCAAGCCACAGGGAAGCTCAGAGCAACATTGAACATAAAGTTTTTGAAAATATTCTAAGATTCAGTTATCACTAAAGAATCGTAGAGCCGCCGTTCTTTGAAATTCACTGGTAGCTGGGTAGTCACCTCAGAGGCTGGTACTTCAAACATCCAAGCAGAAAAGTTCCATAGATGCTGTTCTTTACTCTCCCATTCCCTCAAGCTTGAGATGTCTGTCACTGCTCTAAGTTGAAGACCTGTTTTGTTCATTTTTTATATTCTTTCGTTTGAATACTTAGGTACTCTACAAATGTTTCTAGCCTGGGGCATCCCAACATGGAAACACATTGTTATACAAGTAGATAATGGAAAGGGGATGCACAGAGGCAGCCTTGGAGACAGGACAGACATCTGAAGAATGGGGCATGATGGAAGCCAAGAAAGGAGTACCAGAAGGGCATCGACCACAGTCATAATGCCAGACAAATGGAGGGCACAAAAAGAATCATCATGGCCAGAGCAATGTATGTTGTCAGAGACTCTGATTCAGGACAGGGCAGTCTAACGCTAATGAACTCCCTTGACAAAGGAGTTTGAGGAAGCTAAGAATGAAAGAAGTATCCAAGTGCTTGGTCACTGACCTGCTAAGTGGAGTGGCCTCCTGAACCAAGCACTCTGCCTTTAATTTCCCTGCTGAGCTGAGCATTATTATTTAATCCTACATATATGGACTTCTAAATTACAAGCATTAAGAAACAAATCTGTAATTGATTCTATCATTTGTGATTGTACAAACATTAAAGAGTATTTTTAGAAACATTACTCAATATTTTAACTCTTTTCATAAAGTCTGTAGCATAAGAAATCATAAAAGTTCAAATAATGAAAACAAATAATGAAACATGAGCTAACCATCCAGTGGGAACTTACAGATTGTCATAAGAGTGTTTTTCCAAAAAAAAAAAAAAGAGTGTTTTTCCATGAGAAGACATTTAATGGTCATTTAATATCTATGTTGGGTAATAATTATAAAGTATGATACAAGGTAAACCATATAAATGATTTGGTTCACTTATTGATATATTTCTTCAGAATTTCTCTATTTGAACAAGATTTCTTTTCCATTTCCTCATGATACCTGTGTTAGTTAAAGTAGCTATACCTTGGCATAAGCTACAAAATGAAGACAACTCCCAACCAGGCCACTCACTGCATAATGAAAATGTTAACCTCAAGAGCTGAATTTCTCCCATGGCTGCATTTCTATTGAGAACATATCATCAGGTGATTTGGTATACTAATTTATCAGTTACTTCAAAACTCAATGTGTTGTTGTTGCTGTGTTTTGTTTTGTTTTGGCTTTGGTTTTTCGAGACAGGGTCTCACTATGTAACCCCGGCTGTCCTGGAACTCACTTTGTAGACCAAGCTGGCCTCAACCTCACAGAGATCTATCTGCCTGCCTCTGCCTCCCAAATGCTGGAATTAAAGGCAACCCACCACCACTTGGCCCCCCAAAAAATATGTAATCAAATCTTAATCCAAATGAATACCATTAATCTTAGGCTTTCTCTGTAGACGAGGATGTTAAGATAGCAACGTGCTGGTTCTCAATATTCCAGTGCCTATAATGGACATGACTTGCCAAACCATCAAAAACACATGCAGCAGAACTGCCTAAAAACCAAATGCCCAAGGCAGGAACAACACAAAAAGAGAAAAGAACAAACTTCTGGATTCTTTCTGCCTCCCCAGCTTGTGAGTTATTTATGTAGCACGTTAAATGATAACAGAACCAACTTTCGATTTATGGAGGATCAAAGAACATACAAGTGTCTTAATAATGATACTAGTAATTATAAATATTTACCAACTGTATATTCATGTGCCTGTAAAAGGATGGTCTATAAAATTCATAATTTCTCTCAAAATTGGATTTTATTATTACTATTTCAGAGGTGAATAAATTGGTTTTCAACATAAACAATTCTCCTAAGGTCCACATGGAGTGACAAGAGCAAACATTGGAATCAAGTCTCCCTGTCTCCATAGCTCATTGAATCACAAATAATATACAGAGCTAGATCTTTATGTAAATATCCAATAAAATAAAAACTGGATCCAGAGAAGGAAAAGAGGAGGTTCTGTTTTTTTGTTTTTGCTTTTGTATTGTTTTGTTTTTTGTTTTGGTTATTGTTTGTTTATTTTAAGTTCCACTCTGAAAACGTACGTATCTCAAGAACCAAACAGGAAGGAGCTATTGCTGGTTTCTATGGCTCTCCTACATGTTGGCACATAGCCAGACCATGCTCCTCCATGGGGTAAGTGGCTATGTACTTGTTGCTAGAAGGGATCTGCAACACACTGGACTCCCATTCATTAAAATCTCCCAAGCACAATTTGCTTCTTTCCTGTTTCTGTTCATAGTGAAGACAAGCACAGTCCTTGTATGCAACTCAGTACCCAGTACTCAGTCAGCTAAAGTGGGAGAAACATTTGAAGCCAGTGACCCAAACAGCTTGGGAAAAACAGCTAGATCCCACATCTAAAAACAAACACAGAAATCACAAGATGGTAGGCCAAGACTCCACCAAATTTGATGTACATACTGTTATTATATATTGTTAGATATACTAACAAATGAAGAATATTAATTTTAATTGTGTTGTAAGCAAATATTAATTTTTGGGTGTTATGTAAGCAAAATATTTTTAGATCATTAGAGGCATTATGTATCTAGATCATTAGAGTCATTATCTATTGATTTGTATAGCACACAGTTACACGATGTTCACAAATACATTTACCTAATATTAAAATAAACTTGTATGGGCAGAGAATTCCCAGATATGTTATCTAAATGAAGCATCAAAGTGCTCTGAAAAATCTACAAGTTCCATGGTGTTAACAAACAAAGGACCAGGCCTGTCTTTTCTGGGGCGTCTTTGGGTGCTTCTTTCAATAGGCTGGAGTAAAGGACACCCACATGAGGTGCCTGACCACAGAACTGAGCAGACTCAAATGACTCTTCTACCACTTCTTTGTTAATTCTTAAGCTGGCATTTTCCTGGTATGAGTCACATAACCAGATTCCAGAATGTTCTTCAGAGGAAGCAGAATACAGAGGCAGGGTCTTCTCTGCACTGAGTCAAAGCCAGGAAATCTCTTCCACGGTTGATCAGAACAGGTTGCCAATGTCTTCCCAACTGTGACAGACTAAATCAAAAGACCCTGCTTCTTTGTGAGGAAACTAAGAAATAACTTGTGAAAATGACTCAAGATATTAATATAGCGGATGTCCCCAAATAACTACAAATTTTATTCCAGGAAGCTTTCAAATACACAGCTTTCCTACACTCCCTGGCTCTCATTTCTCCTAACATCGTGAGAAAATACAAAACAGTAATTCACACATGCATCTTTATACATAAAATTACTTTGAGAGAACACAAAGATGATCTTCTGATATTTTTTTCATTCTTATCTGAGTGCTATCTATGGATATCATACTCCTTTGGTAAATAGCTGTTTATTTTTCTGTCCTTCCAGTGAAGAAGAAACATTGCTTTGAAAAGAGTATCTAAATACAAAAAGATCCATGTCTTTGTATCAACACTTCATTGGACCCAGAAGTTTCTCTGAGCTTAGTGTTAGCTTCTGAATCTGCTTCTAAGGGAAACCAAATGAGTTTTCAGATACAGTGATGCTGATGTGAAATTCCGACCTTTGCTGAGGGACTGGCTGACCTGGACATGTTACTCATTCTCCAAACCTCTTCTTTCATTTGCAGCATCATTCCAGGAAGTGCTGATCCTCTGAAGTGGGGATCAAATCAGAGAATCAAAATCCCCACATATTCAATAAAGCCAAAATCTGAGTATTTATCCCAGATCTTTGATTTATTTACTCTTTATTCAATTTCTCCTTAGAACACTGTCCCTGGGATGTTCACAAACCCAGAGAATGGCACAGTAGAAAATTCAGGGAAAGATGGCTGGAAGGAAGGATTCTATTTCTCACCGGACGGGGATGAAGGTCACCTTCATGGACAGACAGAGAACTAGAGAGGAAAGACAAATAAAGAGGGAGCACACACAATGATCTCATGTGCTGTCTCCGTTCCTTGCAAGGCTAGAAACATTTCCAACCTATGATGGTCAGCAGCACACCTTTAGTCTTAAAAGTTTTCCTAGAAGGCCAGTAGTGGTGGTGGTGGTGGTGGTGGTGGTGGTGGTGGTGGTGGTGGTGGTGGTGGTGGTGGAGCACACCTTTAGTCGAAGCACTCCATAGGCAGAGGCCAGTGGATCTCCAAGTTCAAGGCCAGCCTGGTCTAAAGAGTGAGTTCCAGGACAGCCAGGGCTACACAGAGAAACACTGTTAAGTTTTTCTAGGAAATGTTTCTTAGCTTTGTGTCACACAGAATAAAGAGAGCTGCTCTGCTATATGCAGAGCCTGGGAAGGTTCTAGACTTCTCGTAAGCATTAATAGGTCTCCTCAGATGACAGCTGAGAACCTTTCAGCAGGAAGCATAGGGGACATGAATTTTTCTCATTTTCTCTTCAGTTAAAACATTATAAGCCATTATCATGCTACATTTTAGAGAAACACGGAGCGGGATACAATGCTTCAGAAAGATTAATTTTTATTTCTTTTTGAACATTGAAATCCTCCCCAAAGTTACTTACAAAGAGAGAATGAATGCATTTTTTCAAAACATATACAAGATCAATATTTCATTACGAAGTAAATAACACGTCTGTTGTTTTTGCTTTTAAAATCAAATGTTGGGCTGACTGACAAAAATTTAATTAAAACTCCCACTTCATTTCCTCTGGAACTTAGATTCATGTCACATTTTTCCAGGACTTCTCAAAAACCAGGAAACAAAAATCACAGTTCACATTGCAAAAGCAAACACCTTCCCTTTTGCAGAGACTACAGGAAGGTGCCACATTTAAGAAAATGCAAGGACCTGGTGATTCAAGGACAAGCCACCAGTTCTAGGGGCACCATTTTCTCACATGGGCTTGTGATACACTCAACTATGTGCCAAGCTAAGAGCTGCACAGAGGAAAGGTGTGGTGATATATCGTGTACCCTAATAAACTTAACTGGGGATCAGAGAAGCAGAGCAAGCCACAACCAACCTCACCTTGACAACTCCTCAGCCGATCTTGTTTCCTCAAACTGAATTCCCCTGAGGGTCTCAGTTGAACTGCTGCTTAGTTCCTGCCTCCTCATGCCTCATATACTGTTCTCCACCTAGCCACATCACTTCCTGGGATTAAAGGTGTGTGTGCTTTCCAAGCAGAGGCATGAGATCTCAAGTACTGGGATTAAAGATGTGTGCCACCACTGCCTGACTCTGTTCCCAGTATGGCCTTGAACTCACAGAGATCCACATGGATCTCTGCCTCCCAAGTGACAGGATTAAAAGGTGTGTTCCACCACTGTCTGGCCTCTATGTCTAATCTAATGGCTGGTTCTGTCCTCTGATTCCCCATATAAGTTTTATTGGGGTGCACAGTATATCACCACAGAAAGGCACAATTGATGTTTATTTCTTCTTGCATCAACAGTGTTACATTGTGCTGTGCTGGCCTAGACTGCATAGAACTTTAAAAGCTTTAAAAACAAACAAAACAGAGGCCAGAGTACCAGAAGGTGGTATTCAGGCTTCTGGGGGAGAAATAATAATGATCTTATCCACTGGACCCGCATGCTGCAATACTGACCTTCTAAGCAAGATGTGACTACTGGTACAAACTGGCATGCCAGTTATGGGAGTAGCTAATCACTTTCTGTTGGATATGAGGTCTGCTTTACAGATGGGAATTCATGCCTGAAATTGTAAATATGGTCAAAGCCTATGGTTACTGTTGAAGCACTAATCTACTTTTGTTTTGCTAAACAATCATGTTGTCAAACTGCTTTCTAAATATTTATATTTATATTTATAGATCTGTGTTTTATTCACAACCTTGGTCTTACCTCAAGGCACAGAGGACATCAAGGAATAGGAGATGGAAAGACAGAGGACAGGGGAAAAAAGTGCTATGAAATGTCATCTGGGCATCACACAGCTGTTGCACACATGAACTCATAGCAGCTGTAGTTACCTGCACATGATGAAGCCTATAAAAATTCCAGCATGGAGGAGGAGGGGCTATTGAGGCCACCTCCCTAGCTGAGGTGCTATTGATCAATGATGACTCTTAGAGTAGGAGGAGTCACTTTTCCTGAGGGGTGTGGTTGACGGCAGGTCGCTCCTGCCTTGGTGGATGGCCTAAGACCCATATGCATAGTGGTAGCACTAGTGTAAGAAAAAAGGACATGCATGTAGAAAGAAGATGTGTTGGAAGTAGGCCCAGTGAGAGTAGAAGAAAGGAGATAGAGAAATATTCAAGACACACGGTATGCACATATCAAATTTTCAAAGGACAAATAAAACATACTATTTTTCGAAAAGAAAAAGTAAATAAATGCTTATGATTTGTCTTTGCATTTTTTTTGAGACAGGGTTTCATTGTGTATCCCCGGCTGTCCTGGAACTCGCTCGGTAGCCCAGACTGGCCTCGAACTCACAGAGATCCCCCTGCCTCTGCCTCCCAAGTGCTGGGGTTAAAGGCGTGCGCCACCACACTTGGCTTGTCTTTGCATTCTTGCCATCTGTGTATAATACCTGTTATCATTATTCATCTATTAAAATAAATACCAGGACACTACAAAAGTTTCCCATAAAAACAAAACCAGATGACAAAGAAATAAAAATAGATAATCTGACAAGAAGTAAAATCGTCCTTTTTTTACAAGTTATATGATGAGCTGTACAGAAAACCCAAAAGAATTGAAGCAAAAAGCCATCCTAGAACTAAGATGATATGATTATAGTCTGGTTGTAGGAGTCTACTGTTTTCCTAGGCACTAGCAATGAGCAAGTGGAACTTGAAATTACCAAGAAAAATTAAATACTTGGCTAATAGTCCAATAAGCTATGTATAAGATTTCTAAGAGTGAAGCTATAAATTTCTATCGAAAGAAATCAAACAATAATTGAACTATTGAAAAACTCCATGTGTATTGATAGAAAAAGTTGATAATGTCAGGATGTCAATGTGTCCCCATTTCCTGTATAGTCAATGCAATGGAAATTAAAATCTTCCCAAATTATCATGTAAATACTAAAAACCTGATCCTAAAGCTTAATATTGAAGGGGGAAAAGACTGGAAAAAAATCCCATAGAATGAGTGATACTAGCAAACTTAAAGATTTCCTGCAAAAGTCCAATAATCAAGGCAGTGTGTTATTGCTGAGAGAGGAGACAACTAGGTCTATGAAACACAATGGGGCCCAGAAGTAGGTCAACATAAATACAGTCAACTGACCTTTGACAAGTTATTATAGACAGCAGATGATCTGGGAACAACTGCACATTCTCACACAGAAAACAAATCTAGACCGTATATCCCTTAAGAAAAAGCTGAAGATGGAGCATAGATCTAAATGTAAAGCATGAATGCCATAAGATAACACAGAAGAAAATCTAGATAACCTCAGGTTTGCTGGTCAACTTGCTAAATACCATAGGGATGCCTGTTAAAAGAAAGGATTAAAGAACTGGCTTCATTAAAATAAAAAAAGTTTCTGCTTTATGTATGGCACTGTTAGGAGAATAAAATATCACATAATAGACAGGGAGAAAATAATTATCTAAAAATTTGAAAAGACAGATCTTTAGAGAAGATATGCAGATGGACAGTAAACATGCCACACTTCACTAGGAAAATGCAGATAAATGCAGCCCTGAGATACCACTGAATACATCCCAGAATACTCAGACTCTAATCTCCGCAGTAGTGAGTCTGAGATAAGGACTTGGTGGCTAGAAGTCCCTGTCCATTGTACATGACGATACAAAATGGCACAGATACTTTGGAAAATAATTAGCCAGTTTCTTCCAAATATATATATTCTTATCATACAATCTAGTAGTCATGTTCTTTGGTATTTACCCAAAAGAAATGAAAACTTACATATATACAAGAACCTATATGCAGATATTTATAGCAGCTTTATTCACAATTGCCAAAATATATTAGAGATCAAGACTACCTTCAGCAGGTAAACTACTACTCTGACATATCTACCCAGTGGATTGTACTCAGTGATGAAAGTGAATAAGCCACCAAGCCTTAGAAAAGAAAACCTAAATGTGGACTATTAAGAGGAAAATCATCTGAAAAGGTTATAGCCTATATTACTCTCATTATATGGCCGTCTAGAAAATGCAGAACTATGGAGCTACAGAGACAGTAAAAAGATTAAGGGCACCAAGAGTCACAAGTGTGAGAAGGACGAACAGGAAGAACACAGAGAACTGTTCAGCTGTCAAACTGCTCTGTGTTACTGCAGTGGTCGATATTTGTTGCTACAAATCAGTTGCAACTCCCATCATGTATGACCCTGGGAGTAAAGTCTAATGCACATCACTGGCATCAGTACTAATGATGTGTGAATAGAAGCCGTGATGGTAAGAGTTAATTTTCCTCCAGAGAGAATCTAGAATCACCTGGGAAAGGGGTTTTCTGTGCAAACCTGTCAGGGATTATCCTGATTGCATTAGTGAAGAAGAGAAGAACAGATTATTGTTGGTGGGTGAGATCCTTGATTACATGGAAAAAGTGTGCGGAGAAGCAAAATGCATTTGTTGCTACTTAATTGTGGATATAATATGACCAATACTTTAAGTGCCTATTACCTTGAGTTCTTTGCCAGCCTGGAGTGTACCTGTGAACATAATAAACCTTTTCTCTCCTAAGCTGTGTTTGTCAGGGTATTTTGTCACATCGACAGGAAAAGAAATCAAAACAGAGACTCACAAACTATAACACAAATGCCACTCACTATATTGAGGGATGTTGATGTCAGCAGAGACTTCACAAGTTCCATTCATTACTGTGCACTTTAAATCATGCTAAATAATTTTACATGTACAGGAATTATGTATAGAGAGAAAAACACATAATCATACTGTGGTTCTATTTTTAATTTTATGAGGCACCTTTATATTATTTTCCATAATGGCTGTATTAACTTATATTTCAACAAAACACATGAAAGTTCCCATTAATCTAAACACTCAGAATTTGTGTGTGTGTGTGTGTGTGTGTGTGTGTTTTGCCTTTAAGTCACAGCCATTCTGACTGGAGTGGCATGATACTCTGTGATGTTTGATCTTGTAGACACTGAGAACAGTGTAATGGTAATGGAGGTGGGGAGAGTGGGAGTGGCGTGGGGTGGGCGGAGTTCACTGTTGGTTACTATGTATAAGGATAAGTTCTAGTGTCCTAGGGCACAGTAGAGTTAATACGGATAATTATAAGAAATGTGTGCATCAAAATACTAAAGGAGAGAAAGTCCAATGCTGATACCAGACACATTGATAAGACAATGGATATGACAATTACCTAGCCAGATTAATACAAAAGTATTCACGAATTAAAATACTATGTTATATCCTTTAAAGATATAGAATTCTTAGATTTCAATATCAAAAAATAAAAAAGCCTTAAAGGTGTTGGTTTTCAATTAATGCCATGGGATAAAATGTACCTCCTTCTCTGGGTGTAGTTCTGTTTGTCCAGGATAGAGAACTGTGAATTTACGAGAGGATGTTTAGACTGCAGGTAGCAGACAGGAAATACAGGAAGTACCGGGATCCTTAGTGAGCTTGTGAGTTCTTGAGCTAGCCCTAGAATGAAACTGCCCTTCAACTCAGTGCCATAGCATTAAAAACTCTTGCTCATGAAAAAGCAAAGCATTTCATGTGTCCAATGTACAGCATAATGGTTGAGAAATAAGTAAATGAAGAGATGAATGTGGGCAGCACAAGGTACACTAATGAATAAAATAAATTTCAAAAATGTTGGTCTATTCAATATCACATTTAACTGGATAAAGATTTCTAATAGTTAGATTATAAGATGTCACTTAACGTGAAAAATTCTGCTTTCCTTCTGCCTCGAGATTGCAAAATTCAAGTAGAAACCACTTAGAAGTGAAGGCATCTAAACACCATATCTGAAGTAAATGCAGAGTTCACCTGCACAGAGGTTTCTACACCTCAGCTCATGCTATGAAACTCTGAGCAAATACAGTCATTGCCATGTGTTTTCCCACTCATGTTGCTCCCATATGTCTCCTCAGCACGCACTGTGGTAACGCATTACTTCCTCGGGCTACACTGTCCTATCCTAGGTCTTTTTAGATTTAAGAGCATTCTTAAGTTATGAAAGTAAAAGAAATTATGACAGGAAATAGGCTAATACATTTCTGATCTGGCTCTCCAAATATCACTTGCTTTTGGACTCTATGCAACTGCTCAGACAGGTAAGGAGATCTAGGGGTTAAACAATTCGTGATTCAAAGCCTGAGTCTGGGCTCCATCAAGTTGGTTATAATCACGATCATAAATTTGAAAGTTACGCACAAAGCTGCAGTGACACACAAGGCCACAGGCCGTCATAGGGTCCCAAGATGACTGATGGGCTACCAGACCAGCAGTGAGTGAATGAGCAGATGCCCTCGCCTTACAGTCTGAGCTCTAAATCTTTCCAATGGACTGAGAAATAAGCACTTCACCATTTAACACGAGCAGAGGACTCACTTAATCATCTGCAGTCCGGGGAACTGCTGATGTGAGAACCTCCCACTTAGAAAACCACTAGTGCCAACCACGTGCGGACCAGAGGGGATGACAGCTTTTGCCCACGATTACAGTCTCATTTGAAAACAAAAAACAATTCTCTTTGAGGAGCTTTTGGTCACTCAGCATTAGAATTCCAGTCATCTTCAATTCCCATAGAAAGAAACCTTTGGTGAGTCTGACCATGGCCTATAAATTTATTTATAACTTTAGCTATGCCTCTATTATCCATGATATGACTCAAAATGCCAACTGTCTGGTTACTTGAACCTCAATTGACTCGATAACATTTTCAAAAAAAAGTTAGGTCAAGCCTGCATTTATTACATGAGATCTCAGGGTTTAGGATTAGAAAGGAAGAAATCCACCTGTCAGTTACCAATAACAGGTATACTTTGTTTCTGAAATTAATTTACTTCATCTATGTTTTTTAATAACATCATTAATATGGATGCTTAAAGCTCGCCTGGAATAGCAAATTGGCCAGAGGGATAAATTACATTGGCAGAAGTCAATTAACATTCAATTATATTATTGCAGGAAACAGAAGCATGGGATATCTAGTAATCTTTGCCAGAGTAGCTCAATTTTTCATTTGGAAAGATACTGAGTACATTTTTAACCTATTTTCATGCAAATATCAAATTTAAGAAGGAAAAGAAATTAATAACACCTCTCTAAGATGAGTTGGACACTTTGTTTACAGTATGCCCTTTAGCCTTCAGAGCACTTTTGTGTTCTACTATTATTTTTATTTTACAAGTAAGAACCTAGGAATTTTAGAAGTTAAAAAAAATAGTTTTCTCAAAATTACACAGCTACATCCTGAGACAAGATCAGCTTGGTCCAAGTCTTTCCATTTCCCAAAGGAGGAACAAATTATAACATGGAAAATAACTCCTTCATCAGCTGTGTTTCACTGGAGATGAAATACATATAGAGAGCTTTGTTCTTTGTGGTTTCCAGATGGATCACACAGTTGTGCAGGCTCTTTCATTAAAACTTTAAGATGCCTCTAACAGACTTACTATCAAGCCCCCACCAAAGACTCACCAAAAGTGGTACAGTTCTCCTGACACTCAAAAATTCTGTAATTAGCTTCAACCTCCCCAGCAGCAGATGATCCTATGCTGACCAGAAATGCAGGGCACTTGAGAGGGGCCTCTGTACATGCTGCTAATTCTGATAGGCGCAGCTGGGCAGAGGGGACTTCTTTTCCTAAATTCCATTGCCAAGCTGAATTTCATGATCTTCACTGGCAGATGATCAAATGCAAACTCCTAATTTACAGCCAAGTTCTCTCCAGCAGCTGTTGAAAGGCACCATTCAGAATGCAAATGTAGTCTTTCTTCATCTATGGCAAACTGTGGCAATGGTGATGGCTTTTCAAGCAGAAGTTTAGGGGGCACTGCTTATGCCCTGTAGTATCACAGAAAAGGCCAAACTGGCTGCCATTGGCATTGGTTGTCTTTGCCACAGTACCACTCTATGGTGTACTGGACACCTGGGTGCAGAGGGTAAAGGGGGCAAAACTCTCCTTCAACTCTTCTTCCTACAGAAATACAATTGAGGTCACAGACTAAAACGAAGTCTATGTTTCAGGTAATGCCTTCTCAGTGTCTAAAACTGTATCATTCGGGGCTGGTAGCAGGATGCAGGTTGGTTAGTTTTGTGATAGAAAAACAGTCTGAATAGCAACACCTATCATTGATCCTGCCTCCAAAGAGTATGAACTCTATACCATGTACACTACACATGTGAACTGTCAGTGAAACTGGATTTCTACAGGTGCTCCACATTAAATACACAGATCTAAACATTCCAAGTAAGGGTTTACATATGTGAGAAAACATTTTATATTTCTTTTCACGGCCTGGGGGACCTCATTCAGAAGAATTTCTATCCAGTTCCATCCATTTAGCTGCATATGTCACAATTCAGTTTTCTTTATAGCTGAATAAAATTCCATTGAGTATATATACTACATTTTCATTATCCATTCGTCAGTCAATAGACATCGAGACTGTTTCCATTTCTTAGCTATTATGAATAGAATAGCAATGAACATGGGTGAGCAAGCATCTCTGTAGTTGGATACAGAGCCCTTTGAGTTTATTCTCAGGAATAGTATAGGTGGATCATAAGGAAGCTCTATTTCTAGGTTTTTGAGGAACCTCCATACCATACCGATTTTCAGAGTGTCTGTACCAGTCTCTTCCTAATTTTTACCCAAGGAAATCTACCTTTACTATGAGGGTTGATCTGGATTTACGGTTTAGACCTTTTGCCATATTGTACTGCAGCCCTGTTGCTTTGTGCCTGTGGTAACATAGCACATTATGGTTGAAATACGTGGCAACGGAAGCCTTTTCTTATCATAGCTGAGAGTAAAGACAAGCAGGTCAGAGTCCCAACAAGGCCACATCCCCAGTGTCTTAGCTTCCTCCATCAAGCCCCACTCTCTAAAGTTCAACCACTTCTCAATAATACCACAGTCTTTTAAGCAACCTTTAATACTTCAGGATTTGAAAACATTGAAAATTGAAAGACTAGCAATTCATTTAGCTCCCAGGTAACAGAGACCTTCTAGAATGCACAATATGTTAAGAATTCACTGGATCATTGAACAACTTTGATCCCTCTTTCCAGCTGAATGAAATCTTAAAACACGGCTCAGTGCTTGTTATTAGGAAATTGTTTACAAAAGGAACCTGGGATTTGAACAATATGTATAAAGATCAAATCTTACGATAACTGCCAGAGTTAAGGCCAAGAAAAAAGCCCCATCTGTTCTTGTTTTGTTGGGCAGAGAAGCTGATTACTTCAGAATTTCAAATCATTGCAAATAATTATTTTAAAAAGAACATGGAGAAATTGCTCTTGTAAGAAAAGGATTAGAAAAGGAAAGATATATCCACCTGGAGAAGTTTTCTAGCCTGGTTTTGCACACAGCAGAAGAAAATGTAAATTTTGAGTATGTCTAGAAACTCTTCAAGGTACCCTAAGTAGTCATGTTTTGGGGATGTTTTCTGTTCCATACAAGCTAACACATAAAAAGGGGGAAAATGTTCCCACTTGTTTGCACGTCTAGGCCTGCCCTTCCCTGATCTTATCACCAGACACCTCCAGTGTGATAATTAATTTTCACTGTGAACTTGGCAGCATTTTCAATCACTTAGGACACACATCCCAGGAAATGTCTATACATGCACTTCCGGATGTTTTACTGAGAGTAGAAGACACACTACAAACATGAGTTCCATGTTCATGCTGAATAAAGAGGGGAAAGAAGCCTGATGCATAAGCTCTCTTCCCTTGACTGTGGACACCAGGACAGGCTGTCTCACGCTCCCACTTCTGCCATTGCCGCTGCTCTAACCTCTATTACGTTCCCCACCATGATGGACTGCACCCTCAGACTGTGAGCAAGAATAAATCTTTAGTTGACCTTTCTCAGGCAATTTTAATGGTAAGAACAAAAGCAATTGATGCATCTAGTTTTCTTAGATGCACAGCTCTCTGTATTAGTAATCTACGTAAGTCTATTGTACAGAGTGAGGCTTTGATTAGGACAAAACATACTATCCTGGATTTGTTGCCATCACACTTGGAATCTAAACCCATGTCTATTACAGTCTATTACATAAAGCTTCTGTTTTATGTTCTCCAAAATCACACAATGCTGAAGCCCTTGACCTCTGAGAGTTCTTGGTGGTTTAACAGTAGCAAACTAACAATAAAGCACTCTCCTATTTCAATATATTGTTACTGACTAAACAAAGAAATTCTGGGCTGACTGAAATTATCTGGGGCTGAGCGGATGTGATGATGTTACAATGTCGGAAAAAGGAGAAAGATCACAGGAAGGTTGTAGTCACTAAAGCGTGCATAATGGGCAAATGTGGCCTCTGCCAACTCCTCAAAGAATGTCTCCATTTCTTCTCATGAAGTGTAGGATTTTACAGATTCAGGAGGAAAGAAGAAGAAGAGAAACTTGGAAATCATGGGATTATCATGGAGTTTCGATGAAATAAATCTTAGATGTAGAGAGTTAATAAACTCCATGATATTCATCTTGCCATTAATGTATGAATTCAATAAATATTTATTGAAAATGTCTATGAAGTAATGCTGCAATGCTTACTTAAAGTAAGGAATAAATAATGTAAATATCAACCGGGCGTTGGTGACTCACGCCTTTAATCCTAGCACTGGGGAGGCAGAGGCAGGCGGATCTCTATGAGTTCAAGGCCAGCCTGGGTTACAGCGTGAGTTCCAGGAAAAGTTCCAAAGCTACACAGAGAAATCCTATCTCAAAAAAAAGTGTAAATATCACTATTCTGACAAAATTTATATGCAAGTAGAACATTATGAAAAATAAACACAGTTAATAAGAATATTATGTAGAATACTAGAGGGGTTAAGAGAAAATCATCAGATGAGAATGGTAGATAACAGTGGTTAAAACCTTAATGCACTGCTCAGAGTGAGTGTCAAAAGAGTGTGACATTTTAATACAACCTGAAGAAGCAAACTGTGTATGAATCTGGGGAAGAAGCAAGCCAGAGAAAAGAACTTTAAAAAAAAATGTCTTTCTGGCTTGCCTACAACTAGATCTTATGGAGGCATTTTCTTAATTGCCTCTTAGATGACTCCAGCTTGTGTCAAGTTGACATAAAATCATCCAGCACATGCTCCCTCAGCCTCCTGAGTGCTGGGAGTCACAGCAGAGCCTGGAAAGAAGGAAAGGCTCAGAACATTCAAGGCTCAGAGCAAGGCAGAGTGGCGCAAAGGCAGGGCAGGGATTGGGGACACTTGCTTACTCAGCAAAACTGCGGAGGACACTAAAATTTTAGTAAGTGAAGCATACGACCCAATATAATATTTTAAATAATCAATATAACAAAAATAGATGAAAAATATAAGAATTTTACAAAAAGACAAGATCTGGCTCTGCACTTGAACAACCTTGCCTTACCTGCTTCAAATAAAACTTTGTTTACAAAAGTAGATGGTCACTCTTGAGTCATATTCAATCCTTTTAATGTTGTGTTAAACTATTGCTTGTCTCAATTATCCAATGTTTAGCAACCCTTTAAATTTTCCCCCACCACACCAGCGCCTCATCTCTTTCATTCTGCTTCAGCTCTCAGGCTCAGGAAGCCTATGTGCTGGGAACAAGGAAGGACAGAGTGCAAGGAGCAGATAGGATGAGGAAAGCTCTGACAGGCTAAGAAGGATGACACAAACACCTGTAATCCCAGCACTCAGGTTGGGTGAGCAAGGATGTGCTGGATAATTTGATGTCAACTGGACACAAGCTGGAGTCATCTAAGAGGCAATTAAGAAAATGTCTCCATAAGATAGGGTTGTAGGCAAGCCTATAAGGCATTTAAAAAAAATTCTTCTCTCATATGTTACATCCCGACTGCAGTTCCCCTCCCTCCCTTCATCCCGGTCTGTGCCCTTTCCTACTCCCCCCAGACCCCCCCCTGCCTCCTGACAGAAAAGAGCAGAACTCCCAGGGACATCAGCCAAACATGGCATAACAAGCTACAAGGAGACCAGGCACATACCATCACATCAAGGCTGGAAGAGGCAACCCAGTAGGGGGAAAACAGTCCCAAAAGTAGGCAAAAGAGTCACAGACAGCCCCTGCTCCCACTGTAAGGAATCCCACAAGAGCACCAAACTGCTCCGTCATAACATATATAAAGAGGACCTAGGTCAGATGCCTATAGGTTCCCTGGTCTCTGCGAGCCCCCATGAGTCAGTTGATCCTTTGGGGCCACTCTTGTGGTCTCCCTGACCCCTCTGGTTCCTCTAATCCTTCCTCTCCCTCCTCTGCAGGACTCCTTGAGCTCCACCTAATGTTTGGCTGTTGAACTATGCATCTTCTCCCATCAGTTGTTGAATGAAGTCTCTCTGATGACTATCATGCTCCAGTCCCAGAACACTCAGCAAGCAAGACAAACTGTAGGTCACAGAATACTCTGTAAGCAGGACAAACTGTAGGTCAAAGGTTTTGTGGCTGTGTTGGTGTCTCAATTCCTCCACTTGAGGCCTTGCTTGGTTACAAAAAATAGCTGTTCCAGATGCCATGTTCCCCATTACTAGGAGTCTTTGCTAGGGTGACTCTCGTAGATTCCATGGAGTTTCCATTACACTAGATTTCTACCTTGTCCCCCAAATGACCCCAATTTTAGTCATTTCTCCCATTATTTTCTCCCTCCACACTCCCCCACACCTGATTCTCAACATAAAATCTGTTGCTGGAGAGCTTCTCTCCAGCTCCCAAGTCCCGCCAGTCTCCAGCTCCCAAGTCCCGCCAGTCCCTGGTTCCCTGACCGAACCCATTCATAAAATGAACACACAGACGCTTACATTATTTAAACTGCTTGGCCATTAGCTCAGGCCTATCATTGTCTAGCTCTTACTCTTATATTTAGCCCATTTCTATTAATCTCTACTTTGCCACGTGGCTCGTGGTTTACCGGTACTTTACATCTTCCTTCTCCTCGCTGCGGCTCCAGCCAGTCTCTCCCCCCTCACCTTCCTGTTCCTTCTTCTCTGTTAGTCCCGCCTATACTTCCTGTCTGGCTACCGGCCAATCAGTGCTTTATTGATACAGAGTGATATCCACAGCAAAAATCAGATACACTGACCCTGACAGAAGAAAAATAGGGAATAGCTTTGAATGCATGAAAACATATTCCTGAACAGAATACCAACAGTGCAGGCACTAAGATCAAAAATTAATAAATGGGACCTCATGAAATTGAGTAGCATCTGTAAGGCAAAGGACACCACCAATAAGACAATATGGCCCCAGAGACTGAGAAAGATTTTCATTAACTCCACATCTGACAGAGGGCTAGTATCCAAAATATATAAAGAACTAAAGAAACTAGACATAAACAAACCAAATAATCCAATTTAAAAAATGGGATACAGATCTAAACAGAGAATACTCAACAGAGGAATCTCAAATGGCTGAGAAACACTTAAAGAAATGTTCAACATCCTTAGCCATCAGGGAAATAAAAATCAAAAAAACTTTGAGATTCCATCTTACACCAGTCAGAATAGCTAAAATAAAAAACGCAAGTGACAGCTCATGCTGGTGTGGATGTGGAGCAAGGGGAACACTCCTCCATTGCTGGAGTACAACTTATACAGCCACTTTGGAAATCAACATGACAGTTTCTCAGAAAATTGGCAAGACCCAGCTATACCACTCCTGGACATATGTATCCAAAGGACACTCCATTCTACCACAAGAACACTTGCTCAAGTATGTTCATAGCAACTTTATTTGTAATAGATGTCCTTTGACAGAAGAATGGATAAAGAAAATGTGGTACATTTACACAGTGGAGTATTACCCACCTGTTAAAAACAATGACATCACAAAATTTGTAGGCAAATGGATGGAAAATCATCCTGAATGGGGTAACCCAGACCCAGAAAGACAAACATGGTATGTACTCACTTACAAGTGGACGCTAGCTGTAAAGTAAAGGATAACCATGCTACAATCCGCAGACCCAGAGAGACTAAGTAACAAGGACAACTTAGGGAGTGACACAAGGGTCTCCCTTGGAAGGGGAAATATAGTAGATTTTGCTGGTGGACTGGGGACAGGTGGGGCTGGGAATAGTAAGACATTTTCTTAATTAGTAATTGTTGGGGGAGGGCCCAACCCATTTAGGTAGTGTCATCCCTGGGTTGGGTCCTTGGTTCTATAAGAAAGTAGGCTGAGCAAGCCAGTAAGCACAATTCCTCCCTGTTTTCTGCTTCAGTCCCTGCCTGCAAATTCCTGCCCTGCTTGAGTTCCTGTCCTGACTTCCTTCAATGACGAACAGTGATGTGGAAACATAAGCCAAACAAACTCTTTCCTTCCCAGGTCTCCTTGGTTATGGTGTTTTAACACAGCAATATTAACCCTAAGACAGAAAGACTGCAAGTCTGAGGCTGGTCTACACTACATATCAAGACTCCATTTAATTAAGCCATGAAGTGAATATATATCTCCATGACAGAGTGCTTGCATAAGGGTAAGGGCCCACGTCAACTGTTAGCACTGCAAAACAAAACAAAAAACTCTAATTATATCAGATACAATTTTAACATCAAAGCTCTCAGCAGCCATAGTTGATGGAGCTGTGTGCATGTTCTAAGGATTTTGCCTTAAAAATATTAGTATTGTTATTGTTATTGTTGTTATTCCGTGCGCCATGCAGAGGGACACATATGCCACACTGTGCCTGTGGAGTTGGTTCCCTCTTTTCACCTCTATATGTAATCCAGGGATTGAACTCATGTTATCAGGCTTGTGGGCAAGAACCTTTACCCACAGTGCCATCTCACAGGCTCCAAGAATTTTGTTTTTAATTGAAGAGGAAAGTAGCAATACTGGAAAGTCCTCATCCACCTAATCTGACATCCTTTCAAAATGGATACTAAAGAGAGAAGAATAAGGAGAACGGTCAACATGGTGGTTGCTGTCTGACATGGCGTCTTGGGGGAGTAAGTATGTGGCTGCTAGTGTTGGGTATTTTAGATTAAGATATTTAGGATGTTTTAGCTAGCCAAACGGTGCTAGTTACTAGTTGAGATTGGCATACAGACAGAGTCAGAGGAGAAATTTCATTTGGAGATACTAGTGTGCAGGTTCTTCGGAACCTCACAATAACCCATTTTCCTCTCCCTCTTCCAGACTCTCGGGCATTTGTTCTGAAAACCTGAGCTGGGAGCTTGTCTCTGGAGAAGGCATCTCTTCATACGATAGCACAGCCTGTGGTGTGGTAACCTTCATTCTTTAATGTTCTCCTATACCCTAGGACTTTGCTTAAATACAAAGGAAATATAGTTCTGTACATGAAATACCATTTGGAGATTTGGGCTTTCATTCTTAGCATGTTTTTGTGTAAAGATTGGCAGTTTATTGAGAGGATAGGGTGGGGTCAAAATTTTAGTAAAGGGATCCCATTATTTCCTAAAATCTGCTTCAAATTTTCTACCTGAATATAATGTGCTAATGAAATTATGATGTGAAGACCATCTTCAGAGGGAAAAAGCTGAGAGAGGGAGGGATTGGTTCTTCCCTTAGTTATCTATAAAGGCTTATTAGTCCATGTCAGAATCCCCAAGTTAGAATTTCCCCACACTTTGAGTGTTTTATAAACATGGGAACGTAACCACTTAAGTGATGCTGACTTTCAGCATTCATCTGGCTACTGTTCAAAACCGTGAAATCAAACTCTAGTCTGGCCTGATAGATTGTCATAGCAAACGAGACTTGCCTGTCATAGCTGAGAAGAGGAGATGGTTTATTCTGTTCTTTGTATCCTGAGAAGATATGGGGTGCTTAGTGTTGGGAAGTCATAGGAGTGGGTTCCGGAAAGTACACAAGGGTAACTTTTAAACCTGTGTGATATTAATGTATCTACATATATCTGATGAACTCCAATCCTGTGAAGTTTGCAGAACACAGAGAAAGTGGTGAGTGAGTTTGAACTCAGTTTTTCTAAGTGCTGAACTCCCAACTAGCATTGCAGGTTTTACACATGTCCATAAAGATGACTTGTCATTAACTGATCCTTTTGCCCTAGCTTTTGTTTTATAGCTTAAGAACCATGAATAGTAAAATGTCTGTACAATGTGAAAACACAGAACTCTCTCATAGTACTTATTTTAAAACGAGAAACATTTATATAATTTGAAGAAAAACTGGGGCTGAGTTATTTATTTTACACAAAATAGAAAATATTAGTGTCATGGAAATTTTAGGCTATTGTAATGAAGCCATTTAAAGGAAACAGCTGGTTTCTAATCAAATCTACATTATTGTGTAATTTCTAGCCGCAATGTTGCCTGATTCTTTGTACTTTAACTGCTAAATTATTTTTCATTATATTCTAAATTATTACCTTAGATTTTACACAATAATAAAAATAATACAAATCACAGAGAGAACAAATAAGGACTAATTGGAGGACATATACTTTAACCACGTATCTGTTTCAAGTATTTAATGAAATCAGTAAATAGTTTGCTGTGGATATATGCTATCATTGCTCTAGCAACTTCTCTGCAATGATATTAGTTTAGGAAATATAAGATATCAGAGAAATCAGAAAGACTTTGACTGCATCTAACATATACTATACACACTGTGTAAGAGCAACGCTCACATTGAGCGATTGGTTTCAAAATATTTATTTCTCGACGTCTTTTTGAACCACGAAGGCAGACAGTTAATGTTACTTAAAATACTATGAAAATTAAAGATAAATATTCAGTTTCCCAAGCCAAAAAAGAAAACAAAAATTCTAATTCAGGAAACCTTAAAAAAAAATCAACACAATTAGACTTGCAAACATCCAAGTGAAACATATGATAAACTGGTTTTACAGTGGTACTGAATATTCATTGAATTATAATTCATGTGATTTGAATTTCCACAATATCTGCACTAACGATTGGAAAACTTAATATGATAATGGGGATAAAATAGATTAGGAGCAGAATAATTGGGCAAATAATCGAGGAGACGAAGGGAGCTATTTTGGAAGATGATTTTTGCGGAGGGAGGAGGCAGAGTCCAAGGCAGACATGACAACTCAATGAGACACAATGTAAATGATGAAACCTTCCACAAAAGCCTTGGAGGAAAATGTTTTTCCCCCACGGAGGGCTGATTTGTACTGGCCTCCAGGTGTAATATTACGTGCACTGATGAGCTGATCAACAGAACAGAACTTCTATCCAGCTGTAATCAAGAGTGATTGATGGTTGGTACAAAAAAAAAGTTGATTATCATGACAAGTTCACTGATGCAGAGAAAATAAGCCCTGCTTGGGAAATGGATAGAATCTGTTCAGAGACTACTTCTGCAACCTTATTTAAAAAGGAGTCTACAGGAAGGTTAAAAGCCCCACCAACAGGGCCTGATCATCAATAAGCTGTATAAGAATAAGTTTGCCATACAGCCTTCTCTACACAGATCTTGATATAAGAGCTGCAAAGCTCATTTGTGCCCAGTACAGATAAGGTCCATATACAAACTGTTATGCGTGATTGTACAAAAATCTCTTGTGTCTCAAAAGCATCAAAACAAAGCACACATGCCTAGAAAAGTGAACTCTTAGTCCAATGTGTCCTGCTTCCAGCTGCCCTATTCTGTACCCCTACATACATATGAGTTTCCCACAGGACTGTAAGCTTTATCTTGATCAGGTTCAATTTGAGTCAAAACATTGATTTGGAACAAGACAACAGATGCTTGGGGCCTTATTCTGCATTTAAAGTAAGGTTTGTCTCACTTCAAAACAGTTGAGCCTGGAACAAAATATTTGATGTAAAACGAGTTTCTAAAACACTGCCTAGATTAGGTAGGACTGGTAGATCAGGCTCAATAGTCACATAAGAAATTCTACCCAGGTACACTAAGCATGATTTGCAATTTCCAACATGCCTGATATAGTTTCAGTTTCATTTAATCCAGGATCAAGATGAATTATCACCCCTAAAACAATCACCATAAGAAGCTTCTAGTGTGAAGAAAGAAAAGTACATTGGTGGGTGTGTTTGATCTATACAGAGATCTGGGGAAATTTTGACACTTGGAAAACATAAATATGTGTTATCATGATTGCTCTAACTATTAATGCAGAAAATAAGCCTCAGTTTACAAAAAAAAGAGCCAAGAGCAAAGGTCAAGTTATAAACAGCCACAAAATCCAGATAATATACAATTCTGATTCTTCAACGTTCTTTGCTCCTCTATCCAGGAATGCAATTCTGTTGCTCTAGCTTCAGGGCAGTGGTGAAACTGTTTTATAAGAAGCTAAAATAAATTATAATGAAACATAATACAAGGGTCTTTGTGTGTGTATGTATGTGTATATATATATATATATATATATATAAAAAGCCAGTGTCCCAAACTCAGAGTATCAGCAAATTACAAGGTGGTTCCCCAAAGAAATTTCACCCATGTATCACTGGCTAATGAGAAATAAAAGCACTATGCTAGAATTCAATCCTACTCTCTTAGTTATTTCAAGTCTTGGAAACTTTACACAGTCAACTACACAGTCTGCCATCTCTGTAGGTTTCTCCATCTATGAAACCTACAGATGAAGAGAAAGACTATTTAAAATTTATAGTTTATTTTATTTATTTATGTATTATCTCTGTGTGTGAATGTGTGGGCAAGTGTACAGCATGGCATATATGTGGAGGTCAAAGCATAACTTGTGGGAGCTTGTTTCTCCTTCGACCACGTGGGTTCTGGGTATGGAAATCAGGTCTTCAGGCTTGACTAAATGTGCCTCTACCCACTGAGCCATCTCTCTCTTCCCAGAAAACCTCTTAGACATTTATTTGCATTAATATAGAACTGCTTCCAGGGGCAGTCATAATGCTCAGAAATAGTTACTTCTCAGCTAATGGGAGACTTACTGGTTCTATGAAATATCAACTTTCTCTTTTTAGACGTTTAAAATCTGATTTTCTATGTGTGGACAAGAAATTTAGAGAAATGTAGACTCTCAGATGTCTCTTTTCTCAGCCTATCCTTCATTTTATCCTCAGATGATGGAACTCTACCCAATTTAGACATTCTTGACTATCCCATTAACTTGGATCCTTACACTTCCAATAGTTAGTGGCTTCCTTAGTCCTCCTGTTGGGTTTCCTGGGCTCAGCAGTTAAGAGTACTGGCTGTTCTTCCAGCAAATCTATGTTCCTCTTCCAGCACTCACATGGTAGTTAACTACTGTCTACAATTCCAATTACAGGGACCCCACACCATCTTCTGGTCTATGCAGGCACCAGGAATTCACATGGCATAAACATACACCCACACCCACACACACCCCCCCACACACAGACAGACAAAACATAAAAAAAGTATAAAAATAAATTTTTAAAAAGTTTTATTTTCTGAACTGTCCTGACAGCACTGGGTTTTCCACTCAAAAATCAGCAGCTAGTTCAGCTGAGAGACAAAAGGGCCCAAATGTAAACTTGGAGGATATGATCATCAATGGAGTCACCGAGGCATGTGGACATGTAGTCTGTCAGTCCACACCCCAGAACATGGCTTACACAGGTCACCCAAGAACCCACTTACATTTTATCCAACTGGCTCTCACACAGGTCTCTTCTCTGACAAGTAGATTATCCCTGACAGGAAATTGCTATTTAGAAGGAAATGGCATCTAATGAAAAGACCATGATGCTCAAGCCAAAACTGTAACTTACTGTGAGTCTCACAGGCCAGCAGATTCTCCTATGAAAGAGATGTGTCAAATCTGACTGAAATCCACCTTAAACACACCCCTCAGAAGGCTCTTCGGAGACGGCACCACCAGTAACAAACTTAGTTGAAGAGTTTTTAATAGATGAATCATTACTATTTATTAAAAGGTAGAAATTCTCCAGGAATGGATACCTTATATCAACATAAAAGCAAACACTTCAATACTAAAAACAAAATAAAAAAAGATTAACCTTTCAAACAGAAGTGTATTTTCTGAAGAATAGCAAAGGTATTCCAAATTTGATGTTTCTTATGAGGTGATTTAACATTCGGGGGTGGGGGGCACATGACTATATTATGTAACCCATAAAATAAAATGACCTTGGATTAGAGTTTGTAATCCTTCATGCCATATTATATTTCATTTTAACATCACTAAAGTATATGGCTAGCAATTTAATTTTACTTATTTAGTGAGTTTTGAAATAGTGTCTCACTATACACCCAGGCTAGCGTCAGACTCATCACATTCTCCTGCCTCAACCTCCAGTTCTGGACCTGACTTGGTGAGCCATTTTATCTATTTATTTATAAAATTTTTATTTTATTACATATATTTTTTGTGTATGTGAGCATGTATATGTGTGGGTACACTGTGTCATGCCATGTATGGGCAGAAGACAGGCCAAATTGTGGGAGTCAGTTCCTTCCTTCCACCATGTGGGAGCCAAGGATCAGACTCGGAAGTCAGACTTGGTGCCAAGCACCTTTATCTACTGAAATATCTGGTTGGCCTTTGGTTACTCATCTTAAGGCACAAGAATGTTAAACTTTTAATTCAAAGAGGAGCCCAAAGCAACCAGTTTCTAGGCAACAGTTGACAAGGTGTCTAATTCTGGTTGGTGGCTTTCCTGCCCTTTCACTCTCTTCCCCAGTATTGTCTTCAAGTTTAGAACTGGTTGCACATTTTAAGTGCTGGTCATTAGGAACCTTTCTCCTACGAATTTAGTAAGACTACAATATGGGCAAAGAATCAATGTACTTTTCTCAGCATGTTTATAGACAACAGACACTACCAGATGTGGGCAAGGATTAATTAGAAATTTAAAAAAAATCTCAAAATGGAATTTACAATTTAAGAAAAAAATGAAGTGCTAAATTATACAAAGATAAAGGTATATTTCATTTTATGCGTCACAAAATTTAAGAATGTTTGCAACATAGGTATTTAGTTGTTTTGTTTGTTTGTTAAGTAAGTTGGAGCTGGAGAGATGGCTCAGTGGTTAAGAGCACTTATTAGTCTTTCAGAGGACCTGGCTTCAGCACCTAGTATCCACATGCCAGCTCATAAACACCTGTACATCCAGTTTCAGAGGACCTTGTTCTGGAGACACCTGCATGCATGTAGAGCAGATTAACTCATGAAGGCACATCCACATTCACAGAAATATAAGAAATAAATATTTTTAAGGTAAAATGTAAATGGATAAGTCTTTGATATTGACACAACCATCAGTTTTTGTTTAAGTGGTATTTAAGCATCATCCCCATATAATATTGATTTGAATATTAAAGAGATTTTTAACACATGATGTGAAGAGCAGATAATTGAGTGATTTGGTTACTTGGAAAGAAAAATCACTGCTAATGCTGACTTTATGAGCATTATGAAAACTTTAAACTGCTTAATTTCACTATATCCCTGGATTAAAAATGTAGAACATGAGTAATAAAAATTCATAATATTAAGTAATTATTCATTATTAATATTTTCTACTTTACAACAGTATTGGGGAGTCTATTAATGAAACTGGTGGTTATCTCAAACATCTTCCTTTATTAAAGGGTCAGAGGCTTCTGAGCCATGGTATCTTCTAATAATAGCCTGTTCCCTCTGTTGCTTCATCAAATAAGTTCCTAGAAGTAATTAATGTTTGATAGTCCTGAGTTGCAGCAGGAATGTTACTGCATTATAACTCAGGCATTTGAATTTGAACTTGTATTTAAACTGTCAATGTGCCTATTCTTGAATTGTGAGTGGGACTGAGTAAGAAGAACCAGGAGTCTTTGTGGGTAAAGCCCACACTTTCTCCGTACCAGCTTTGAGCCCAAACATTAATCCATTGAAACTCAAGGCCATCTCTCCAGGACAGTGTGGCTTATGAGGAAGTACGCAGAGCTCTGACCATGCTACTTTGCAGCATCCTATGCAATGGGAGAACTAATAAGCAAGCAACATGAGAGCATCTCTCTGTCTCTGCTCTAGACTATGGTTGTGATGTCTCAAGCTCTTGCTGCTGTGACTTCCCCACATTGATGGACTATAACCTGGAATTGTGAGCCAAAACCTCTTCTCCCCATGCTGCTTTTCATGAGGGCATTTTATCATTTTGTCACTGCAACAGAAATGTAACCAGAACACCAGCTATTGGTCACCTGACCACTTACAAATCTCTTACAGTATGCCTTAGCTCGGCATAAGAACTTAGCAGTTTCTTCTGCCTCTAGCATACAATAAAACTCTGTTATTATGAGCTTGACTATAAAGACACATTTTATATTCCTTGGTTTGGAAACTGAGATCTTATTTCATGTTCTACAAACAGTCATTAAATATTTGTTCTTTGTTTTACTTAATCATCTTATATCCATGTTAGCCCAGTTTTAAGTTATCTTTCAAAAGCATACTTACTAACTTGTTCAGGCCACATAAGAATTCATGCTTATTTTAAGACAATGATAAAATTATTGAGCACATTACAACCTTTAATTGCATGTTTTTGTGTAACTCCAGTATATTCATATGAATATTAAAATATTTTATTCAGTAAAAAGTTTGTATCAAGAAAAGGCCATCTGATTTAATTGAATTTAATATAGTTTATGACATTTTAAAAGCTATCTGCAGGGCCCTAGCTGGAAATTGTAGCATATAAAAATCAGGTATGTACAACATCAAACTACATAGTTTTTAATATGAAGGGTTAAAAAATAAATAAAATCTTAGAGAGGGAGAGGAAATTGAATTTTCATGATCCAGAGATGAAAAGAATTGTAAGCTATTATTTTCACTGGAAAGGGAAGAAGCTTTGAAATGTAAAAAGGCTCCTGTGGCAAAAACACTTTCCTAGTGACAGAAAATTCAATCAAGCATACAAGTGAATTACAGTGTTGCTCCAGAACATTCCAGGCTTAAAAACAGAAACAAGAAAATAAAATCCAGATTACCTAGAAAGAACAAATGGGCAGTGGTTTGGGGATTAGGAAGGGGTTCCTTGGTATTAAAATATTATGATACCATATACATGTATGTTGATCTTAAGTTTTCTCTATATAGGGATTGTATTATTGTAATGTTATCAACTGATAAATTTAATTGATATTGTCATTCAGCATCTAAACAGTTCATTAAATTAGTATTTTAGAATACTGCAGGTTAGTAAGTACACAACCTCATTGCTTCACTGGCCTTAGTTATTACTGAAGCATAAAGGTACAAGGATAATTTTACAACTCTAAGAGAAGGTCAATTGTTACATTTTAATTCTGCAATAATTATATCTTATTAGCAAAATATGAATTGCCTTTTTAAAATCAGCATTAGATCTTTATATTTAAAAGAAAAGAAAACTGTTGTCTAAAAAATTAACCCTCAGGTGGCAAGATAGCTTAGAGCTAGGTAAAGGTACTTGCCACCAACCCTGAGGACAAAGCTTGGATTCTTGGGACACACATGTTAGAAGGAAAGATTGACTCTGACCTTTCACACCCAGGCTGTGACCAATGCATGCTCATTCACATACATGTGTAATTAACTAAACAAATAGAATAACAATCATTTAAATATTAATCCTATATGGTGAGTTTACATCAAACATTAAATACAAATGAAAATCTAAGAGCAATGAATGTATAGGAGCTTATAAAACACAGAATTCATTTGCTCTGTGTTTTATAATTTCAGGGCTATAAAGTTAATGTCCATAATATACAGTTGGAATCCTGGTCAGACTTCCTCAGAAAGCATCCATGGCAGAGAGCAACCTCCAAAGAGGGCTAAAATCTCATCCCTTGAAAGTAAACATGTGATATATGACACAGAAAAGTGGGGTTAAGTTAGCAGATTCAATTAAAGTTGCTAGTTGGTTGAGTTGAAAATGAGGCAATTATCCTGGATTATTAGGATGGCCCTGTATGATCTGTTGATATGCAGGAGTTGGGCAGAAGAGTCAAAGCAACTGAATAAAGAACTGAACACCCCTCTGATATCTAGAGAAGTGGAGAGGCTCACTTCTGGAAGCTTTTACAAGCTGCAAACCAGAAGGAACTATGTTCTTCTACATAGCCCTTTGTAGCAACAAAATCCTTTCAATATGCTGATAATATCCAGAGAGGCTCATGTTAGACCTCTTGCCCCCAGAACAATGAGGTGACATATTTGTATTTTTCCCAGTCACAGTGCAAATAGAAAACTAGTATACACACTGTCTAGTCATGGATCAAGCCTGCAGTGGTTAATGATGACCCAGACCTATAAGCCCAAATACCACAATAGTTTGTCCATATTCCTTTGATCACATGTCATACTGCAAAATTGTGAGAACAGTAGCCAGCTATCCATGATAAAGATACATGTGGACCTTATGCCACCTAGAAACACTATTAGCAAAATAAATGGCTATTGTCTTTTTAATAAGAAAATGAGATTATATTGGTGAAAAGAAACATGGTAAAAGTTCTTGTATTACCTTCTACAAGTTAATGTTAACAATGATATTTGTGAATGTAAAGGTCACTTAAAGTTTATTGGATAACATTTTTAGTTCCTAGTCATGATTGGGATATCAATCTAGGGGAATAGAAACACCTTCCCAAATTGGAACCATCCCCTGGAAATGCTGAATGGCTCTTTACTGGGAATGATCAATCCAAAGCCCTTGCCTGACGTGGCAAGTAGAATTCTTGTACTCAGTGCAAAGGCCAACAGATGCTAGGTCTAATGATCTTGACGTACCCTTCTGACTGTGGAAAATATTGATAGTGAAACTGTTGGAAGATGGAGGTACTAAAATGGCCTCATCACATGTGAAAAGCTGGCAACTTGGTTTAGGGGAGTCTTGTCATCTTTATCTGGTAATTTTCAAAGTAAAATTTCAATTCAATATAAGTGGAACAGGAACTAAGCAAAAGCCACTTTCAAAAAATAATGGTGACAGAAATGTGTTTTCATTTACCCAGTGTTCAGAAAAGAGCTCACAGCTTACAACACTGGTTTTGAGTCTTAGAAACAAAAGGATCATTTCTGAAACAAAAGCCTACCATGGAACGAATAATTTCTATCATATCATTTAAATCTTTAGGAATTTAAAACTTTGTATAATCTGTTCTGAAAAGTATAAGTTGAACACATAAATGAAAATGAAAATAAATACAATGTTAACTCACAAAGAAGCAATGAGTTCACGACTCTTATTTACATGTTAGAAGGATGCTACATTTTTACAATGGCTAGAAGAAATCATTGCAAATCATTGTTTCATAATATGTTATTTTTTCATGAATTAAGCAACTCTGTGATAAACGTTAGTTCCAGTCAAATAAAGACGCTCAGCTTTTAAAAAACAAATAAAATTTAAAAACATTAAAAAAAATCCTTTCCAAAGAGACCGTGTGTGCTTAGAGTCTAGTTTTAACTAGTTAATATATTATTAGAACCATTCAAGTGAGGCTGGGGGTTGGGGTTTCTGCTCTGGCCAAACTCCCATGTTGAAATCCTAACGCTTGAGGTGAAGCATTAGGAAATGAGGCCTTTGTTAATGTGATCATGAGGGCAGAAACTGGTGTTCCATGGAGCTGCTTGATCAGTCTGCCTTGTGGAAGCCTGGTGAGAATGTATCACCTACAAGCCAGGCAGCAGATCTTTGCTAGACTTGGAAATTGCCAGCAGTTTAGGCTTGGGCTTCCCAGCCTCCGGAACTAGCATGTTTCATTTATTATGAACTACCCAAGTACCCCAGGAGAAGTTCAGATGCATCAGGGCAAGTCTAGACAGACACCCTTCTTTCAAGTCAGCAGAAGGAATGTCCGAACTACAACAGAAGACTTGAGTTCCACGACCTAAGAAATCTTCACATAAAATGAACTGCTCTGCTCCAGAAGAAATGAGCCATTTGTCTAGGCTCCGTGTATTATCTGTGGCTCGTCACTGCCTATGGTGATCTCAGCAAATGACATCCTCCATACGGTCTGGTAACTTTGCACAGGTAATGGCACCCCAGGGTGGGGGTCATTCAGAAAGCAAGCATGGGCCTTTATTTGCTGACAGTCTGAATACTAGGTGTCCAACTCCTGCTTCTTCTAGATCCATAATTCTTCTTTCTTCTGTGCCTCTCAGAACTAACTTGTCACCAAAGCAGATTTAAGGATTGAGAAAGAGTCACAAACATTTTCATATTTGTTACAAGTAAACATTGGTATCACTGGGATGGATCCACAATCTACCTTCCTCCTCATGAAAAGTGTAACCAGTGTAAACAGCCTCCCCAACACTGTCAAAGCACTGGCCAAGTCCCCAGACATTTCCCTTCTGTCTTGCTCCCCATGGAGCTTTCATTCTACTTGTGCTTTAGAAACTGAGGTCTTTGGAGTCCCCTGTTCATTTGCACTTCTGAGAGCACACACACCTACTTCCTCAGCACTAATTTGGAACTGCGAGCCTATGGAGAGTGAGGAAAAAGAGTTGAAGCCAAAGACTTGGTCTTGGGAAATGATTTGTCTTACTTCAGAGATATAATCTATTAAAACTTTCACTGGCTCTGAATTTGATAATCTCTAAAGACAAAGTATATCATATGATATACATTAAGAATTCTCAAGATACTAAAAACAAAACATTAAACTTCTAAGTCTATCTAGCTTTACATGCAATTTTTCTATAGTAAATAATAAACATGATATAAAACTCCCAAATTAAAGAACACATGGACTTGTATGCTATCTTTGGATTTGTGCATGCCCAGTTGCTGGAAAAAAGAAACCTGAAAACTAAAACCATATAATACATTTTGTAGTGACTAAGTGGTACACTCACATCCGAATTAAATCTCAACTGGCAAATGTTGCATGAGATGATTTGCTTTCTCCGATGAGGAAGAGGAACCCCAAATGTATGGTTTATTACGGCTTTCTGAATAGGGTCCATCTGTAAAGAGAGAAAAACACACACACACACAACAGATAGAAATAAAGGTTGTCAGTTTCACTGAATGTCACTTGTTTCATTTAATCTTCACAGCTCCTGTCTACTGCTTATGCTATAACGAACGATGTTAGTCTAAGAAAAGGCATTTCTACTTTCCTGGAAAATAGATAACAATAAGCCAGAAGCATGGTATGATAAGAAGATGAAAAATGTTCCCATTAGCGTCTGCACACTAAGTGCTTTTCTCATTTAGGACCAACAATTGCCACAGTTTGATAATATTCATGTATAATTAAAGGTTTGTGGAAACTCAAGTTCTTACTAGTTTGAGCAGTCTAACATAGAAATGTGTTTATATCGTTGTCCAAATCTGAACTCCAAACCACATAGTCAAGTATGAATGTTAATTTTGCACCACTATCCAATTTTGGTCTGTTTTGTATCATATAGACCCTAAAAGTATAGCATGCAAATCTAGTTTAGCAGGAATGGACACACAGAACTATACATTAGCTTACCTGGCAATCCATTTATGATCACCACCTACAAGCTACATGTCAGTCTTCTACGCTTACATCGGTAGAGTCAAAGAGTCTCAGCAAAATTTTAGTTATCTCCATCTCAGTTCAGAACAGAGTGCACAACATCAAACTCAATGTCACCTGTCCAACTCTGTTAGATGTAATATCCCTTTACCAAGTACTGACCTAGAGGCCATATGCCCATTTCCCACCAATCAGATCAAAATTTTGGTCTGCACTGTAATCCTTGGATGGGATCTTTGGTGACTTGCATCCAATTTTTAAAGTTGGGATGAGGTTTAACTATGATGACTCATAAAAATTACTTAACATCATTTTGTGTGCACTAAGAAACAAATGTATAGATAGCTACATTGTAGAGTATGTGAAAGGGGAAATTTAACATGAACCTCATACTTTGATAAGCATTGTTGGTATCATTACATGGTCATTTAAATTTTTTCCATATTTTATATATGTATATATGTGTGTGTGTGTGTGTGTGTGTGTGTGTGTGTGTGCGTGCACACACACACAGACATACATATATCCATAATGTCTATTGAATATTCCCATACTCAGGAATTATTTTCTTCTTCACTGTTATAATTTCTTTTTGTCTTAGTATATAACCCAGGTAGGCCTTGAACTTAATGTATCTCAGGCTGGTCTCAAACTCAAAATCTTTTTGGATCAGCTTCTTGCAAGCTGGGACTACAGGTGTGCATCACTACATTTAGCTAGAAATCCTTAACCCATATTCATAGGTCTTACTGAAGACTTCATGGTAGCTTGAGATAGCTTGAAAATGATGTGACACAGTAAGAGTGAGAAATATGTCTAAGAAATGATGCCTAATGTTCAGTTTGTTACATATTATAATTCACTAATTTTCCTAATCAAAACATTGGTAAATTTTAAATTGTTGGAGCCAGTTAACTGGTCCTATCTATCTGCTGGTAGGTAGGAGACAGTTCTGGGTCTCTGACATTTACAATTCTTTGGTTGCTTGTCTAATTTAGCATTTGTAATGCACATTGCAAATGGCACTCAGTGGTCAGTAGATATCTTCCAGGTGTTGCTCCTCAGCTTGTTGTTTACTCAAGTTATAGTAATCAAAAGAATTCATGGGCATGATCAATTCATCTTCTGCGTTCCTTAAGTTGATAATTTCAATGGGAAATGGTGTGCACACCTGCAATGGACATGACTGGAGGCCAAAGCAGGAGGATCAAAGATCTGAGGCCAGGTGATACTGCTGCATTGTGAGACCATGTCTCAAAGAAACAAACCAAAATAAGCCATTTGACACATTTTTCCCCCAGATTCTGGGTGTAACCTTGGCTGTTCCAGTGATTTTTATACTCACTTTCAAGTATTAATAAGTGACAAGGTCCCTTCCTCCCACTTACTGTTCAATCTTACCATGATGTCTTTTCAAATCCATTTTTATTTGGATATAATTAGAATCGCCAACATTAAATGTAAGGCCCAGAAACAACTGATCCACTTTCTGTCAGTACATTTTAATTTTGTGTGTACACATAGAATAGAGAGGCTTGTGCATGCCAAGAAAGTGTTCCTGTCACCAAAATTTTGCCATTTCCCTAAGTTCATATAAATGGTATCATGGAACATGAGGTCATGGTGTCTAATGTTCGTACAGCTCATCATGCTGTCACCTACATCCACAGCTTTAGTGTTCCTTCAAGTGGCTACATCACACATTTTTGCACTTAGCAGTAGGCATACATTTGCATGGTTTGCAGCACATTCCACATTATTCTTCACTCTTAACAATTTGAAATCATTCTTAAGTTCAATTCAGTTCCTTTATCTAAGCATGGAAAGCTAATCAAAAAGGATTGGCCCTTTCCTTCACTTGAGCCTGCTACAGGACAGTGGGGGGAAAGGCCAGGGATCTGGTGTAGAATTCTCCATATATACTGCCATGTTTTGTATCCCAGCCAAGTTTTTATCATCCCCCCCTCAAGCACTACTCATCCCTATTTCCACAGAAACAAAAATAACAGTAAAACAAGTATGAGACCTTAGAGGTCACACACACCTCACTCTGATTCCTGGGGTTAGTCTCACCCTTTAACATGCCATTCCACACTTATACAGCACACATACAGAATGATTTTCTCTGTACCCTTCAGGTGAAAAGTAGAATGAGGCTGCTAATTCAGAGAACGTGGTCCCACTGAGTTCTGTTGCAAGTATTCAGTGCACAAAAAAAGAACCATTTTTCTCAGGGCAGAAAGTAAATTCTTCCCATAACCCATAAGGCCTTAATGATCAATGATTAAGGGATATTACAGTTCCCCTGCAAAGGTATTTTAAAATATAAACACCCTTCATATTTATATCAAAGACTTGCTTTATAAATACACAGCACTAGTTTTTATCTCATAATGGTGAGCAGGACATTATTTTTCTCTTTCTATAATACTGGATAATCAGAGTCTACTGAGTTGAATACCCCGATTTTTGCAGAAGATATTTCAGATCCAGATATTGCATGCAAATGTGACATGTTCTCAAAATCCTTCTGCTTGGATTGAATGATGCTGTGATGACTGTGACTATAAAATCAGATTTCAAGATGCAAATGGGCATATTCTTCAATTGTTTTATCTCCCTATATACTTTGGGGGGAGGAAGATTTAACTGAATTGTATGCTATAAATGGATGTCACAAAGTATAATTAACATCATCAAAAATTCTTCTAACTTCAGGAATCTAGACCAACAAATTTACTAAAATCTAACACCTTTAACAGTGAAAATTAATAACAATATTTTATATACAAATGCATACAACAAATCAATATGAAGAGCAAAGTTTGAATAATAACAAATTCCATTACTAACTATTAACTATATTAACTAAGTGACATATGAAACAATGTGCACTAAAGCCAGAACCTACTAACAAACTGGGGGTTCTCACACAGACAATTTATCCATTTTCCTAAAGTTATAGATATTTACCATATTTGCTTACAAAAAAGGTCATATACATTTTCATAATATAAATCAGAGGATCTCATCTGTTGAACAATCGCATCTTACAGTGTGTGCACATCATCATCAGAGTTCTACACAATGGAGAATAAGTGCAGCTAGCATGTGCAGGAGACACAAAAAGAAGGGTTCTTGGGTCAATTGCTTTAGAAAAATCAGAATCCCAATATAGGCATTGATAGTACACAATGGGAAATTAATATCTTAGAGACAGCTACAGTAAGTGTGTTCAAATGATTCTACAACAGTGTAAACACAGTCTTGCTCTTTTTCTTTTAAATTTATCATGATTTTCCAATGCAAACAGTGGTGTGGGAAGAGAAATTTATTTTGAAAATGTAAATGAAATATTAAGATTCCTGTGTAAAAAAAGGACACAGAATAAACACCATAATACAGAGAAACTTCATGCATGGAGCCTTGAGACATACCCCCAGGACACCGCACAGCACTCAGGAAAAAGGTTGAAAGAATGGTAAAAATCAACATGGCAAACAGTGGCACATTTGTCTGGTTTCTAAGTAGGGATATTTTAAAGGACAGAATTTCAAAATTCATTAACTTGGTCCCAAACACAAATGAAAGACAAGAATGAAACTCTACCTAGTGCTATGCTTGCCTCATTTCTAGACTAAAATTACATTTCGAATTCAGCCTATGGCCATATTTAAAGCCAAGTGAGCATGTTTTTCTTCATTTTAGACTTAAGGCCCTTTGTATTTCTATCTTCGGCCCAGGTTTTCAACACTTCCCCTCTGGGCTTTGTGCTAAACTCATTTATAAATGAGCATGTCCCAGGGGCTGCAGCCCCACAGCCAGTTCTTGGCTCATGAACCCATTTCATTTAAGCATGGAAGACGTGTAACCCTAAGTTACATTTCTGCTCTGAGATATCTCCTTTTCCTTTGTTCTATTATTTTTGTGGCTTTCAGATTTTAAACCAAAGCATGATAGCATAAATGCCAGGAAATCTAGAAATGTAAAGGTTGTCCCTTTGGCTGATATTTTTAGCAATCCCAAACAACACCAATTCTAAAGGTGATTTTAGGGACACTTCTTGGGTGCTTCAGGTCAGTGAGTGGTATTTTCATCCTAGCTTTCTGAAGACCTGCCTATGTCCCTTGCTAATATCACAGAACTAGTAAGTGCAAAGACAGCTATCACTCACAAAATTTCCATGCTCCATCCGGTACTCTTGGGTACCATAATCAAATATTTTTCATTCATCAACACCTACAAATTTATGTTCTCATAGCCCATATCAATAACTATGTATCTCAAGAAAGTGCAAAATTTAATATTGTTATTTTATTATGAAAATGTGAAACAACAATTAACCCTGCAAGCTACAATAACTATAACCCTGGAAAGGTATGTATGCTGGTGACATGGATGTTATCCAACAGCTTCTGACTGGGTTTAAAGCCCACATGAATGAACCTCTCAAAAAATAGATAAATAAAATAAGAATAGGAACCATAAAACCTTACATTCCAATAAAGTAACCTAAAGACAGGAACCAGGACCTCCCAAATGCAGAGAATGACCCTTGTTCCCCAGAGAATGGAAAAGGGCAGCTTTCCCTCCTTTTCAACACCAAGAGACCCACACATGTCTGGACGCCCAGAGATATAACCAAGGTTTCCTGATGGGAACACTGGCCATTTCCCCAGTCCCCTCCCACTATATAGAGGTCATTTAACTCAAAGACCAAATCCTGGAATGACATGGTTAGTCTTTCTGGTGGCTAGGCTTCACCCTGGTCTAAGGAGATCACTGTTAACATGAAGAATTCTCTTGGGGAATTACAAGTTGTTAGACAATTTCTCTCAGGAAATGAAGACAAAGGCAGGTCAAATTACAACACAGAGGCATTTTCTTTAACTTAACTGTGTACCAAATATTTTCACTTATAACTTCCATTTTCCTATACATTGTAATAGAATACAATGGAATATAATTTCCCTAAATGTCTGGGACATAATTATTTAAACAACCTCTATTGTTGGTGTCATGAGCTGTTGCAAGCCATAATGCAAATATAGCCAATGGCAATTGATAATTCAGATGACAACCCACCAGATGAATAATTCTCTGATGGAGGAGAACCCCGTTCATAAAGGCTTACAGAACCACTGACTCTGACAACTATTGCTTCTGTCTGTAATTTCACATGTGCAGAAACAGCGATGGTGTCTCCCCGATACCTGCACTGTAATGTGTAATCTTATGTGATATGTATATGTAATCTCACAATTGCATCTCAAGCTTATGGGCACATATATCTGTGGATGGTCAAGAAGATGACTTCTCATTAAGCAGTATAATTTTGATATATAGAAAATATACTAGGATATGCTTCATAATTAGATCTATTATTCCACATGACTATAAGGCACTTAGGCCCTGTTTTTTGTCATTAGCTCAGGCAGTATTTTCTCAGCTTCAAGACAAGCTACATACAATTAGCTCATTTAAAACCTTAGAGCAACTTCAAACTAGACTGAGTGTCTCTAAACATATTGTAAGTTAAAACTTCACAGGTATGCACAAAGACAGAGTCACAGATGTCTAAACAAGGTTATCAAAATAAAGCAATTTAAAATACTATTCCAATTCTCGACTTGCTAAAAGTCTGGCTGATAACACAGACCAAGATCCATTCCCTTTGTGAGTTCCTCAGCAGCTTGTTTCACCAGGCACTGTGCCCACTGCTTCAGGTCACAGCCTGTACACCAGGGACCTTGTAGCTGGGCATTGCTGTGGTTACTTGCAGTTTATGGGTGGGGTGGAGGGGGTACTTCCAGCTGAGACTGCACTTCCCTGTTTTAGCTGCCTACTGGCCTGGCAGAAACCAGTGCTTTTACATTCTGCTGATCACAAAATGTTAGCTTATGTTATTTAGTTACACCTAAGAAATGTAGGTTAGTGCATGACTTCTTTTACTCCTTCCTTGATTTTCCTATTATTTAGCCTTTCTCCTTTGTAACCCTTGTAGCTGTCACCTTAAGAGATAATGTTACAAGCCAAACTTTTACAACAACTGCTGCAGCCGCCCTACCCATCACCCTATTGGGGAGAGATGTGCTACAGCAGATAGGTGTGTTACTGATGTCTTCTAATGAACTAACATCAGTTCAAATTTTAGAGATAGAATTTAACCCCAACAAGGGCTTGGATAAACAAGCCCAGGGCAGAACTGAGCCCATTATTCCAAAGATTAAAAATGGCAGATCTGGCTTGGGATATCAAAATTTGCCATAGGAGCCACTGTTCCTTTAACTGCTGATCCCATTACCTGGAAGTCTGATGTTCCTATCTGGGTGGAACAATGGCCTTTAACCAATGAAAAATTAAAGCAGCTACCTGTCTGCTGGAAGAAAAACTCCAAAAGAATTATGTTGAGCCTTCTACCAGCCCTTGTAACACTCCAATATTTATTACCAAGAAAAAATCAAGCAAATGAAGACTGTTATAAGATTTTAGAAAATTAAATGAAATCATGGAGCCTATGGGAACTTTACAAGCTGGTCTGCCATCACCTTCTGCCATCCCTAAAAGTTATAATGTAATTGTTATAGACTTACAAGATTGCTTCTTTATCATACCATTACCTGCCCGAGACTGTCAGTGTTTTGCTCTTAGCCTGCCTTCACCTAATTTTCAGAGTCTGTGGTCCCCTAAGCCTTGCTTGAATGGGGTTCTCCTCCATCAGAAAATTATTCACCTGGTGGGATGCCATTTGAATTATCAATTGCCACCTGCTGTATTTGTGTCATGGCCTGCAACAGCTTGCAGCATCGTAAATATTTACTGTGTCTCAATTTTAAATACCCTTATACTGATCATCTCCATGTGTGTATTGCTTCCTAAGACCAAAAATATCTGATATCCAAGAAGAACTGTAAGGCTGTATTTTGTCCTCTTGTTCAATTGACAAGACTCTAAATGCCCTAAAGGAAAACTACTGACAGAAAAGGAATAAGAAGTCAGTTCATCACATCCCAGATGTAGGTTCTTACCAGTACACAATGCTAAACATAACCTTTCACATTTGCTGCTAGATGAGGAATAACAGATAGTTTACTTGCTAATTGTTAAAGTACTACACACTGGCCTCTAGCTGGTGATATTCCCACCTCAGCCTTCTCAGCAATGACTGGGGTTACAGGCATCTGCCCACACACATAGCATCACTAGTTCTTTTACTCACATGTCCCACAGCCCTATTTCTAGATCTCCAAATAGAGTGAACAGAAGCTGGTTTATAGCTAAATGATTCTACTATGTGTATAAAAAGCCCAGTGCTGGGTCAGGCACACAGAAAGCAGCCTCATTAACACAGCTGCTTCTGCCACTATTTCTCGGCAATGATGTCAGCAATCCACACTCTTCCAATAGTAGGAAACTCAGATAGAGACTGACCTGTAATCCAGGGCATTCCTGGGAAAGAGAATAATTTCAACCTCATCAAGTTTCAAACTACAGATGAAAAAAGATGATGACTGATAACGAAGAGCGGGCACTTAAATAGAAGATTCACTGTCCATAAGGACCCATGATGCATCACAGTGGATGATGTCCTCAGGGTCTGAGTAGCACCTTTATTCTCCTCCCCATCTTTTAAAAAAGTTAAATTTTATTTCTTAATTGTATGGTGTGTGTGTCAATGTGTGTATACATGAGCTTCGTACTCACTGAAGCCAGAAAAGGGCATTAGATCTGCTGAAGCTGGAGTTATAGGCAGTTATAAGCCACCTGACATGGGAACCAAACTCAGGTCCTTTGCAAGATCAGCCAAACTATCTATATCCATCTTTGTTCTTTTAAACACGGGAGACGTTTTTAGGTATCCAGACATGTTGGTGCTTGGAGAAAGACTTCTCTAGATGTTTGATTTAAATTCTAGATCTCTAATACCTTTAATCTTATTCAAGTCTTTAAATATTGACTTATTTATCATGTGTGTATATATGTGCACATGTGCACATGTCACACTACACACCTAAGAGTCAGAGAATATCTTGAAGGAGTTGGTTTTCTCCTTCCATGATGTGGGTTCTAGGGACTAAATGAGTTCAGTCATCAGACTGAGTGGCCAGTCTCTTTACCCAGTGAAACATCTCTGAACCTTATCACTTTTAATTATATTAATTCATTCATTAATTATTTGTGTTGGAGTGTGTGTGTGTGTGTGTGTGTGTGTGTGTGTGTGTGTGTGTACCATGGCACTATGTAGAGATCAGAGGAAGTTATCTACTTGTACTATGTAGCTCCTAAAGATCACACTGAAGTAATTATTCTCAGGGTCAAGGACCTTTTCCAACTGAGCATCTTGCCTGCCATAACAAACTTAATCTTAATTACTATATTATTTTGTTGGTAAAATATCTGAACAACAAAAATATGGAGGAAATGTCTATAATATCTACATAAAGATAACAGTTCAGATTACAGACCAGCCTTAGAAATCACAACATAGAAGGTTAATTAATAACAATAAAAATGATTAAGTTTCATTAAGTATGTAAGTATAAATCAATGTCCAGATAAAATATAATATGCATTGTTTATTGCAAAAATGAAAGTTGAAAGAAAGATATAGTTTTTCACATGGGTGTTTAGCAAAAGTAAGTCTGATAATGATAAGTTTTAGGCCTCTTGAAGGTCTCTCCACAGTTACAACAAACAGAATCAGAGCAAAACGGGAAAAGCCCAGGTTTAATGGATAAAGCATTCCCTAGCAATTCCCTGGCTGTGGGAAGAGAGGAGACCAGAAGAACCAGGAGTCTGTTTTCCCTGGATGCCCCTTATATATCCCCTATGGGAGTCCTCTTGAGCCTGTCTAGGGGAGGAGCTGTGTTTGGTGGGCTTTGAAGAGGCCGGTTTAGGGAAAGAGATGAGGAAGGGAGCCGAGGTGGATCTTCCACCAGACTCCTTCCAAACAGATAGCAATAAAGAAACATATTTCTTTCTTTCTTTTTTAATTTATTTATTTATTTATTTATTTATTTGTGCTTTTATTTTTGTTTTTCTAGACAGGATTTTGCTGTGTAACCTTGGCTGTCCAGGAACTCACTCTGTAGACCAGGCTAGCCTTGAACTCAGAGAATCCACCTGCCTCTGCCTCACAAGTGCAAGGATTAAATGTGTACAATACCACGTCCCAGCAAAGAAATACATTTCTTAATACACACAAATCAATTACTCATAAAGTGGTTTCACAAACTAAATATGCATGCAAATACAAGAAAAACCTGGATCTCCTCACTGGAGAAAACAGCATTTTAATAAAGTCTATAAACACTGAAAAAAAAAGGGGGGGTAGGGGAAGCACACTTTACCTTTGGCTCTAATTATAGGATGTCTTAGTCAAAGGAAAAGTACAAACTAACATTATTTTTCTTGCCTAATAACTAAAAGAGGAAGCTTTAGCTACTGATGGAGCCAGAGTACTTCTTACTAACACAGTCAATGTTTATCTCAAAGACTTTTGTGAACTCCAAGGATCATGGAAGGAGGAAAGAGTTCAAGGAAATGTTACATTCAGAGACAAGAACAGAAACAAATTGAACTGAGCTCTTATTGACCAGCCTGAAAAATCTTTAAGTAGTTTTGAAACTGCACAAAATGAAATTTGTGACATCTGTAGAAAAAGTAAACAATGGCCTTAGCTTGAGCTACATTCCTGTTTCTGTTTCTTTATAGTCAACAGACACAATTTTGGGGATTAATGTTTTTAAATTCATATTTTCCCTTGTTTCTTTACAGATTTACTTTTTGTGTACTTGACTGCTATATGCCTTGGAGGAAGTTTGAAGATACCTGATGGCTCTTTTACAAACTCATCTGTAGGTAACCTGTATGATCTCTTCATGCCTAAAGTTTCAAGACATAAATATACACATATACGTGCTTCAGTTCACAGGACCAGCTTCAGTGTGCAAAGCACTTTATCATATCACAGGACACAATGAACCATGTACATTGCTGTTTTGTTCATAATACCCAGATTGGAAACAGCCTACATATCTCTCGACAGAAGAATGGATAAAGAAAATGTGGTATATTTACACAATGGAGTATTATTCAGCTGTTTAAAAAAATGATATCATGAAATTTGCAGGTAAATAGATGTAACTAGAAAAAAATCATCCCGAGTGAGGTAACCCAGACCCAGAAAGATAATTTGGTATGCATTTGCTTGTATCTGATTATCAGCCACTAAACAAATGATAGCCAAGCTCCAATCAAGACCTAGAGAGGGTAGGACATAGAGGAAGGAAGTGGGGGAACACACATTGTCTCCCTGGGAGGGGAAAATAAAATAGATTGTATGGGAGAGGAGGTGGGTAAGAACTGGGATACATAGAGGGAGAAGAAACTATATTCAAATTGTATTATATGATAGAAGAAACTATGATTAATATAAATCTGTTAGAAATGTTAGCAGAAAGAAGAATGAATTTAACTTGGAGTAATATTCAGTTGTTCTTAACTAGGTCACATTTTTCCAGTGGATATAAAGTGACATGGGAATTATCATGTTAAAATTTTAACATCCACCACTTAGAAATTTTGAAATAAAATATAATAGGATACCTATCAAGAATAATTGACTGTAGACTAAAAAATAACAATGGGCAAGAAATCTACTTGAACGGAGACAACTGTGAACATACCTCATAAGGAAACTAACATCAGTTCAACACTGCAAAAGATACTAAGAGATAATTACATCATTCTTTATGGGCAATTACATCTGTATAAAGTAAATTTTGCTTTAAAATAGTCATAAGATCTACTACAGCTTCTCAGTAAAAGCTATATTTCTGAAGTGGAATTCAGCTGAGGAAAGATTAACTGTTCAAGGCAACAAATATTTGGTAATTGCCAAAGGGGAGGAAAAATCTGATTCCTCAAACTGTAGTTTTCACTGTGGACAAAGCAAGTCCACTATCTAAATTCTTTGTCTTTATTTCATACTGATATATGATATCACTTATTAAATCCTCTATACATTACATTAAGCCTTTATTTGTTAACCGAATAAGTTTTCACTAGTTTAGCTGACTCCTTTGCATGCTTAGATGCTAGACACTACAATATAGTTGGTGTACTCTGATATATTTCAGTATCATGGAATCTTTATAAATAAAAATCAATTAATTAATTAAAAATCTGTTAAATAATAAAGATGGTTGTTACAAAGCTTTAACATGCATAGCACAGCAACTCTAGCATAGCAAATTTGGTACAGTCCCACATCCAGATCTTATATTGGAGACCTGGTAAATTCAAAAATTAAGTGATAATGAACCATCTTAATTTATTTTACTGGGGTGCATTCAACCTACAAGACAACAGATTGCTAAGGGAACTGGTACTTCAGGACCCAACCTAGACAAGACTTCCTATGAGATAGTTCTAGAATGAGAGTTCAGCAGATGGCATTAATGTCATCGTTTTCCTAGCTGTTAAAATATCTGGTATGTTCCAGAAATAGCAGCATATTTTCTCAATAAATTTCTCTGCTAGATGGGAGGAAAAAAAAGTGGATCCTGCTCTCCTAGAGGATCAGAGGTCTGTTCTCAGCATTTCTGTTATGCTGTTCACATAAGCTTGTAACTCCGAACCCTTTTCTGGACTCTAAAGGTACCTGCACTCATGTGTACATTCACACACAGGTATAAACATTTATTATAAATTTTATTAAAGATAAAAAAATCTTTAAAAATATCAGCAAAGAGGTAAATGGATTCATTTTTTATTACCATGAGGGTTTTATATTCCTGCCAGTTGTTATCATTATACAGGATGATAATATATTTAGATTTCCTGACACTAAATTTTGAAAGTTTTAATATGTAACCATCACTAGGCTTCATCTTTTTTCCACATTCTTTCACAGAAATGGTCAAAGTTTTATTTGAACATGCTGCTTTTATTTTACAAGTATGAATAACATTCTGTTTACATACTTGGTTTTATACATTTGAGTCAGGTTGTCAAATTCACTGCTTGAAGTTATATATTCTTACATATTTTTCTTCCTCAACTTCTAAATCTCAGACTGTCTAAGCTAAACTTATACTTTTCAATACTCACAAATTTGCAGGTAAAGTGTCTGTGTTGGCTTCCAGTCACCATTCCAGACATTGTGCAGGTGTTACACTGCCATTGGAAAGCTAATAATGAATGTCATCAAGGTTTTCATGCGGTCAGTGTTGGAGTGTGCTGGATGCATGATGTGGTAGGATTCGTTTCTGTCTCCATGGTTCTAACACTACAAATCTGAGCTCATTCAATGGAATAATATTTAGATTTGTCCAAAGTAGCCCATGTTTTCTTTCCTTTACCTGTCTCCGGACTTGTATATAAAACACCACACTTTCCTATTGTTTCATTTTATGTTTATTTTTATAAAAATAATAGAGTTTATATCTTAAGATAAAACAAATTTTCTCTTCTCAATCAAGTCCCCTTTTCCTGTTTTCTCCAGCTCATGCTGTAGTCATCCAGCATTCATGTGCAGATACTAACTGAAGAGCTTCCCCCTGGTTCTGGCCCCATTCTCTCTCTACTTACCTCTCCAGGCATTTCCAGTACAGGTTTGGCATCCCAAAATGCTTAAACTAAAGCTTTGGTTTAATGGTTTACTGGTGACCCAATACCCCTTTATTCTTGTGCAGCTAGTTTTTATACCATTTTGAAATAAAATGGGAGATTTCTGAATGTGTTTCTTTAAATATTCATTTTTGTTTATTTTATGGGTATGAATGTTTGGCTAGAATGTATGTGTGTGCACCTTGTGTGTGCTTGTATGTGTGTGTTGTACCAACAACGTCAGAAGAGGACTTCAAATCCTCTTACACACATCTGATTGTGAATTGCCACGGGGGTGCTAGGAACCCAAGCTGCGTCCTTAAGAGTAGCAAGAGTTCTTAATTCAGAAGCCTCCCCACTCTATCCCATGGACATATTTTAAAGAAAAATCTGCCAGGCGGTGGTGGCGCACGCCTTTAATCTCAGCACTTGGAAGGCAAAGGCAGGTGGATCTTTGTGAGTTCGAGGCCAGCCTGGTCTACAGACTGAGATCCAGGAAAGGCGCAAAGCTACACAGAGAAACCCTGTCTCAAAAAAAAAAAACCAAAAGAAAAGAAAAGAAAAGAAAAATCTACTGATAAAATAACCTAGGATGCTAAAACTGCCCTCTTGCCCCAAATACCTTAGTATCTAAACCTTCTGAATAAAAGTTGCAGGTAAGGATGACCATCACTCACGTTTTATTACGCAATCTATCTCATTTAAGCATTCAGCCTTCTAAACACTATTTGAATGTGAAGAACATGGTTCAGAATCATGGCTCTCCCTCTGACATCTTCTGGGAAGTCTCAGTGAAAACTGCCTTCCTCTTCTGGGAATACGCAATTCCTTCCATAACAAAAGTAATACATGACAGGTAAAGCCCTATTTGCATTCTCTTCTGTTGATGCAATTGATATTGAATTCTAAGTAAACTTTGTAAACAAGTTATCCAATCTCATTGGGTCAAAATTTTATTTTTTAAATGATTCTTATCTCTCAAATAAATTTGAAATAAAAAAAATATACTAGTGCTGAAGAATTCTGCTAATCACCTGACAAAATGGCCTGGCTGCTGTCAGTTCTGCAGAAGTTATGGACACTAAGATAAACACACTAGGAATCTAGTGCCACACTTAAGCTGAATTAAAAAATAAAAACACTATAAAATATTCAACAGCAACTGACCAGGCCCAGTATAACAGCTGGACAACTGGACCAGACTTCCCAGTGGCTTTCTATCACAGGAATCTATACAGGAAAAAAGGCAGTCAAAACAGAGCTTAAATAAATGGAAGGGGACAGCTAAGTATGAAAAATGGGGAGATGAGGTTGGTTCTAAGGAAACACAGTATCCTGAAGTACAAACCTTGAGTTAGGTAAACAGGAAATGACTGTCCAGAACGCACCTGCTAAATTTTTAACAAATTTATTTTTCTTTTTTTTTTTTGGTAAAGGAAAGGTGTGTGTGGTGTGCGTGTGTGTGTGTGTGTGTGCGTGCGCACGTGCATGCATGCACATATATGAGGGCATATGTGTCTGTGCATGTGGAGGCCAGAAGAAGGCATCAGAACACTTGAGTTACAGGCTTTAGCTAGATGCTTGGCTTGTTGCATGGGACTGGGATCTGAACTCTGGTCATCATGATTGTGTACCAAGCACTCTTAGTCACTGAACCGTCTCTCTGGTCCTACCAGCTCATTTTTAGCCTAAGAAAAAAAGTACAAGAGACAGGCATATTAAATGAAATTATATGTGTAATGTTATGGAAACAGAACTAGGCATGATCCAAATCTATAAAGGTATTAGGTTTTCAGAAAACATTATGCTCCCAATATTGCACATCCAACAATGAAATGAAAATACTTAAGAATATTCCATCAACTGTTGAATAATCTGATAAAGAGATGAGAAAGGGAATTGGGACAAATTGGGTGGGTAGAGAGCTTGCTAAGGCTTTAAGAGACTGTATGCAAGCAAAATGGACTGAATTCGTGTTGACAAAACAGAAACAAGCCCTTTCAGTGGACAGGAGATATTTTCTGGAGGTTAGTTCAAGAAGGGGCATAATGCAGAGAACAATGGAATGTTCAGCCAAAATGGGACATCTATATCACACACTGTCCTCACATTGCTCGGGGATCCTTGTGGAAGAGCCAGAGGATCAGGAGGACTGCTCGCCAAACAGCATCTTTTCTACACAACAGTTGACTATTAAACTTACAGCAGCTGTGGCCTCCTACACATTATTTTGATTTTCAAACGAGTATACAATATATTTTGATTGTATCTCCACATTCTCCCTTCAATTACTTCAGGACCTCCCTGGCATATTTCCTAATTCACACCCTCTTTTGATAATCCATTAAGTCCAATCAGTGCTCTCCTCTCCATAGGTGCATGGATACAGAACCATCTACTAGAGCATGGGCAACTTACTAGGAGCACCTTCCTGAAAAAAAGCTGACTGCTGCTTCCCCAGTGGAAGTGTGCAAAATCAAGCCAGTCAAAATTCCAGCACAGAGAGGAAAAAGCTCACAAACCCCCACTGAGCGGAACTGAGCAGCTTTGGAAGGTGAAGGCTACTGTGGTTCTCTGCAAGCACAGCTCTAAGGCTGAGGCTGCTTCCCAACACACATGAGAGATGTGCCTAGTTAAAACAATAACTACCTCCCCATACATTGCACATATGAGCTAGAATATTTCAGGAGGCCATAGACTAAAGAGGTCAGAAGAGGCCTCTGGTATTCTAACAAGGAACATTACTACAGTAAAGATGGCTCTGATAAACATTAGGCACTTATCCAACACAGATTCAACAGCACCATAAGCCAAGAGTCACAGTTCTGTTATTGTCCACCATCCTTGTTTATACAACAGGGCATCTCCGATCAATGACTCAGAAAAAAGCTACACTAACACCTCATTTTCTTCTTCTTCTTCTCCTCCTCCTCCTCCTCCTCCTCCTCCTTCTTCTTCATTTCCCTCTTTTTCACATGTGTGTATTCTTTTTTCTTCTAGAGCCCTGTGATTTCTCCATTTGCTCTTTCTATTACATTTTAGCAGAATTATTACTTTATCATATTTAAACATGTTATTATATTTTAGAGATGTATTTTTAAATTGTCAATTATCTGTGTGTATCTGTAGATATATACACATAAATGCAAATGCCCAGGGGGGGGTCAAAAGAGGGCATTTGATTCCCCTGAGCTGGAGTTACAAGTAGTTGTAAGTTGCCCAACATCAGTGATGAAACCAAACTTGGGTCCTCTGGGAGAACAACAAGAGCGCTTAACTGCGAAATCATCTCTCCACCATCCCCAATATGTAATTAAAGATAGTTTTCCTTTATACATTAAATTTTGTTTATTACTTTTTCATTATAGGAAAATCCTTTTCTTTTCTTTTTAAATATTTTTTCTTTCTTTTTCATCCACGATATCTTACTTCCTAATTTTTCCTCTTTGTTATATTGTAGTAGTATTCTGACTTTAGTTTATTCATCCATTTGTACTGCATTGTTTTGTTTTTGTTTGGTTTTGTCAAGTTGGTTTTTTTAACTCATATTTTAATTTTTGTAATCTCTGTCTTCATCCAATTTTGCTTCCAAATGTCCTTGTTCTTGAACAATCTTTTGTTGCCTTTCTACTTAAGAAATATTTTCTAATCTCTTTTCTTTTTCTATCCCCCAATAACATTATTCTATGCCCCTTTTTCTTTGTCTCTATTTTCCCCTTTCCTGCCCTCCTTCCTTTATCTAATCCACTTTCTATTTTCAGTTTTATCCTAAATAATGATTTGTTTTCTCATTTTTCTGGCTCATGGTTACTTGTCATGTATTAGTAATCTTTAATCAATTTAACTGTCTCTGTGTATCTTACTATTTAGTGTCATTGCTGGTATAACCCCTTTCTCCACCCTGAGTGGTTCTGAGGACTGAGCTTTCAAGAGAATGCTGCTCTGTGAGATAACCAAATGGAACCACAGATAAGCACAGTGCATCATAGAAACACAAGAACTATGAGAAGTAGGGCAACAGGACTTCTCTAAAAGATCATAATCCCTTAACTACTGAACTCTGTGTTACCTGAATGCTGAAACATGTAGAATGCCAGATGAAGATTCTATTAGTTTCTTAAGGATTAATGACTTTAAAGACATACAATCAAGCAGTTGAATTTTATCCATGATATGGAAGACAGTCAGTAAAGTGATTCAGGAAGTCAGCAGCATGGATAAAAAATTTACCATGAAAATTGAAATTTTAAAGGAAGGGAAAAAATAGAAATAAAAAGAAATGAAAACTTCATGAAACAAGAAAAATAATGTTAGATGTAAATGGCCTCAACTCACCAATAAAGAAACACAGAAAAGAGGGCTGGAGCAAAACACTGACTATATCCAACTCTCTTTGTCTCCACAAAACACCACACCCACACCGGAACAGACACCCACAGACTCAGAGCCAAAGAAGGAACATCAACCTACAAAGAGGATGGAAGTTAAGAAACCATCTGATATAGCTATTCTAGTAGCCAATAAAACAGATCTCAAATGAAAAATTAGTCAGAAATAGTAAAAACAACACCAGTACATACTAACAAAAGAAATGATTCATCAAGAAGATGAAATAATTACAAACACACATCACTTCATGTTGGGACTTCTAATTTCACAAAACACTCTAATCAGCATGAAAGGTCCAGTCATAATACAGTAATGCTGGAAGTCTTAGTATCCACTCTTATGTTTGGATTGGACATCTGAATTAAAAACAACAAAGATGAGCTGGTGAAATAGCTAACCAAAAAAGGTGATTTTCACCCAGTCTGATGACCTGAGTTCTATCCCTGGAGCCTACATGACTAGAGAAGAGAACTGACTCTCATAAACTGACGTCTGCATTCCACATGTGTGCTTGACATTTGTACACGTGTACAGGTCACACACACATACACAAACACACACCCCAAAGAAAATCAAAGTTAAAGTGCTCCATAGGTCAGATAGACTTAACAGAAACCTGCAGAATATCCTATCTAAAAGAAATGGAGTACACGTTCTTTATGTCACCCCAGTGAAAAGTCTGCAAAACAGAGTACATTCCAGACCACAAAATAAATCTTAACAAATATCCCTCCCCACCAAAACAAAACATTTTTACAATTTATCAGATCTTATAAAATAAAATAAAACTAGAAATCAATAGCAAGAAAAACCACAAACACTACTTAGCTACTTGGAAAATAAACAATATATTATCGGATGACTACTGAGTCATCACTGAATAAACTAGGGAGGAAAAGTTAAAAATTCCTGGAATCAAATGAAGATGAAATCAAACTTATCAGCCCTTTCGAGTATAGCTAAGGCACCTCTAAGAAGAAAATATACATCTATGAATGATGACATTAAAACATTTCAAGATCGCAAATAAATAAGCAGTGCTGCACCTCAAAGTCTTGGAAAAGCCATAATAAAACAATCCCAAAGTCAATCATCAAAAAGATAATAAAGATCAGGATAGAAGTTAATACAAGGGAGCTTAAAAAACAATATCTGAATTAATCAAACACAAATTTGTTTCTTTGAGAAGTAAATATGATTAGCAAATTTCTAAAAAAAAAAAAAGTAAGAGAGAGAGAAGACCCAAATTAACAAAGTAAGATATGAAAAGAAGGCATTACAACAGATCCCACTAAAATCCATCTGATCTGACCATCACAGAACACTGTGGAACCTGTATTACAAAGAAAATGGAAAATCTAGAAGAAATGGGAATGGATGTTATAGCTTACCAAAATTAAATAAAAGGGTATGCTAATAGATACATAACAAGCAATGTGATTAAAATAGTAATAAAAAACCTGTCCTTCAAATAAAGCCCAGGATCATACAAGTTCAATTATGAATTCTGTCCAATCACTAATGATGAGCTAACACCAATAATCTTCAAACTGTTCTATAAAATAGAAAAGCAATAAATACTAACAAAATACTTTAACAAAGCCAGTATTATCCTAATATCAAAAGAAGATAAAGTTAAAACAATACAAAAAAAGAAAACTGTAGCATGAATCCTAGTTGGTCTTAATAAAAACATGGAGTCAGATATCAGGGTAAATGCTGAAAGATCAGAGAGACAAAGGAACAAGCCACAGCCACCTCTCACCTCACCAACTTCTCAGCCAAAAGAGACTGAGCTCCTGTCTCCTCCCACCTTATATTCCATTTCTCTGCCTAGCCATATCACCTCCTGTCTCAGCCTCCCTAGAGCTGAGACTAAAGGCGTGTATGCCTCCCAAGCATACAAAGACATGGGAACAAAGACATGAGATCCCAAGTGCTGGGATTAAAGTTGTGTACCACCACTGCCTGGCCTCTATGGATGACTAGTGACTTAGCTCTGCACTCTGATCTTCAGGCAAGCTTTATTTGTGAGAGCACAAACACACATTGCCACAGAAAACTATAGATGATTCTTCCTGATGAACATCGATCTAAAAGTTCTCTACAGTCTCAGGAGTTTAATCAGTTTCCTCCTAAAATCTTCATGTCACAGTTGAATAAAGAGATTCTGATGAAATTAACTACTTCTTTCAAAACCTTACCTTTATTTAAAAATTCATGATATTTTATGATTTAATTTCTTTAGAATGCATAGTGCCAATGTTTAAAGATAAGGGCCAGCTGATTAATTGAAGAATCTATGAATAATTTATCTACCTCTGCAAGAACAAGAAGCATTCATCAGTGAGCAATCTTAGAGAGATAATTTGTAAAACATTTAAAGAGAGTTAAGAAAAAACTAAATAAGTGAAGGCTATGTCATATTTATGGATAGAAAGATTCAATATAATAAAAAGTATCATACTGTTGTCTCCAAACTGGACTGAGTCAATGTGACACTAATAATAACAACAATAATAATATAAATGATGTGACTTGGCAGGATAATTCTAAAATATGCACAGGAGAAAAGGGGATCAAGCATAGACAAACCTCTATTTTAAAATCGAGAACATGAACAGCCCATGCTCAATTCGGTAACAAGCCTTACTATAAAGGTGTGGGTCTATTGAGATGGTGATATTCACTCCAAGAAAGAGAACTAGACTCCTGCAAAGTACCTGAAGTAGATCTGCTGTGCACACATTATATGGCCATTCAGATCTCTGCTCAGTACCTATTACTGAACATTGATAACGGACTGGGATTTTTCTATTAACAAAATAGAGAGAAATATTCTTAGAAGCCAGGCATGGTGCCACTCACCTGTAATTATAGACTCAGGAGGGGCAGGCAGGAGGATCCTGAGTTTGAACATCCTGAGCTACATAAAGAGAGCTATTTCAAAAACAATGACAGTAATAGCCACACATAACCACACTCTCACTATGCTCATGTGTTAGCACCTAACACAGACACATCACTGTCATAAAATCAGATAGAAAGAATTGTTAATAAATGCTTTACCTACAGAAAATTGGGTTTGTACCACAAGCTACACAGACTTAAATGAGAATGGAAAACAATTTCACAAGACCTGGGTAATATTTCAGTGTCATTAAGGCAAAAAAAACACTGAAAATACTTTAATTATTATCATTTTTCCATTATGAGATTGAACCCAAGATCTTGTACACGGTAGACTATTGTACCCAAGGAGCTACCCTCTAGAACTTGTTTAAATTTTAAAAGAGACAATATCTTGCAAAGTTGCACAGAATGGTCTTGAACTTGCTTCTGTCTCTCAAGGAAAACATTTTTAAAAGAAGAAAATGAAAGAAAAAGTTCAATTTAAAAAGTAGTTTTTCCTCCCAAAGTCACTGTAAAGAGAACAAAGCAACAAGTACCAAATCTGACCAAGGGTTAATGTCTATCACATACAATAAACTCCAACAATTTAATGAGAAAGAATCTGTGGTGCTTTGAATGAAAATGCCCCCCATTGGCTCATAGATTTTAATATTTGGTCACCGGAGAGCGGCACTGTATGAAAGGATTACGAGGTGTGACCTTCTTGGAGGAAGGTGACACTTGGGGGGTATGCTTTGAGCTTTCAAAAAGCCCACTCCAAGACTAGAGTCTATCTCCTCCTGCTGCCTGAGGATCTGGATATAGACCTCTCAGCTGCTTCTCAAACAGAACCTTATCTGCCTGTGTGCCACCATGCTCCGCACCATGATGATAATGAACTAAACAACAAAAACAATAGCAAGCCCCAATTAAATGATTTCTTTTATAGGGGTTATTGTGTTTATGGTGTCTCTTCACAGCAATAGAACACTGACTAGGAATGAACATAATCTATTAAAACGGCCATTCAGAGGTAAGGAAGAGTTTATGCTAAGAAAAATATGAGAAATTAGTTTATCTTATTAGTAACTAGGGAAATTATTATACATTTAAAAGTACTTTGGATTTTACTATTCAATAGATTGCCATGATTTTTTTAAAAAAATGTACAGGAGTCCGGACCATTGATGAAGGTATGGAAAACAATGATGACTTGCACATCTAGGGAGGGCTGTAAAAATAAGACCACTTTCTGTAACTTCTATAGAAGGTAAGACCCTAGCACTATGAAAACCAGTGATTCCATACCTAAACAGACTGTAGAGAAACTCTATACAACTATGTACAATACAAGTATGTACAAGATGTGTATGAGTATTAATATAGGCTACCTTTGTAAATACAAGGATCCAGGCATCTCTCTGAAGTGCAACAGGGTCTGTTCATACAGTACTCAGCTATGAAGCATGATGTGCAATGGAGTACAGGTAAACGTTTTTATGGGGATGAATCTCAGGCAGAACTACTGAGTAGAAAAATATATAAAGACAGCTAATACATGTGTGTGTATAATGTGATATTTCCACAATGTCAAACACAATCAATAGCTAATCCGTTATTCTAAGTATATATTTAGGTACTTTTTGCCTACATATTTTTATTTATTCTTTGAAAATTACATGCATGTATACAATGAATTTGATCTTATCCACTCTCATTCATCTAGCTCCACTGAGGGCCCCCTATACCATTTCTCCCTCCCAATTCTTTATCCTCTCTTAATTTTTATAACCAGTTAGTGCTGCCCATACATCCATCAGTGTGGAGTCATTCTCTGGGTTATGTAGAAGTTAAAAATGGCCATTCTACAAATAAAGTGACTCTCCCTCCCCTAGCAGCCGAAAGCTGCTAATGGCCCCTCAGTTAGGGTGGGGCCTCAGTAATCCCTCCTTTTCCCTGCTGGTTTTCAGTGGCTTGATCTTGTACAGGTAACCACAGCTGCTGTGGGTTCCTATATGTGCAACTGTCATGTCTAAAGGACAGCGTTTGGTAGCTCTCCTTCCCACCATCCAACTCATATTCTTTTTTTTTTCCCCTCTTCCATGATATTCCCTGAGCCTAGGGGGAAGCTTGACACAGGTGTCTCAAGGTATTTTTAACATAAGAAAAAATAAAAAAATGATTGAAGCTCATTTCTCTTATGTTTGTTTTGTTGTCTTTGAATCAGGGTCTCTTGTAATCTAGGCTAGCCTCCTAATCCTCCTGCCTCAACTTCCAAAGTGTTGATATTACAAGTATGCCTAGCCAGGCAGGCTAAAATTTAAGGTATATTTCAACAAAGCCTTTCTATGTTGCAGAAACTGCCCTTGACCTCCTGATCCTGCTACCTGCTTCTCCTTAATGTTGGGAATAGAGGTTTGTACCACCACCACAGGCTCAAAGACTGATTATCTCTGACTAGGAGGCAAGGAGCTGAGAACATGAACAGCAAAGAGCACAGTCATTTGAAAATGAGTGTTCAACCCATGAGCCCATGAAATTCAAGACAGTAATGATAAAAGCTCAAAACAAAATTGTATAGTTAAAATATTGTGAGGCTGTTTTGAGTATGGCATTCAATTGCATGACTGTCTGGCATGACCTTTCTAAATTATAGTAATTGTAAGGCAATATCACACATAATAAATGTATCTCTGTTGTAGCACGTGTGGCTTCAGTTTTATAGAAATGTGTTGCTTCCAGTGTGTTATCCCCCAAGAGCAGACAGCTAAACTGGTACTATCGGATGTTGCATATGCTTCGGGTGGTAATTGGGCAAGAGAAACAGCAATTATCAATAATGTTTAACCTACCATTGCAATCAATAAGCACTTAACTTTATTTAAAAGATAGGCAAGTATTCTTCTTTGATTATTAAAAGTACTTCCACATCTCAATTGTAGCTCATTCTTAACAAGCTGCACTTGACAGTCAGTCCTCTGCTTCTCTCAGCATCGGCAGCTGAAATGTGAAAGAGCTCAAGCCCAGCTTTATGCTTTCTTGTCAATATTTTTTATAACAAAAATAAGTATAGCCTCTTGTGTGTTATTAATTTAATCCCAGCATGGCTTTGACAACATCTCAAGAGACAGAACCCCAAAAGATAAAGTACAGATGAAGGAAGATTGTCCAATCGTGAGTAAACAAATGGCTTTTTTAATTGGAGGGAGTGGTGTCTAGGTACTCCACATAATTTGGAGAAGATTTGTGCAAATTTTCGAAGACTGTAACTGAAATGGCATTATATGCAAAAATCGATGTCACACATGGTATACATCATGGACTGTGTCATGAGGTAAAAGCAGCAGAACTGGAAAAAAGGTCTGTCTTTTCAACAAAACATTTAAAGGTGCAACTGAGATTCCACCAAAGAAAGGTAGGCATGCAACCACCTATTTAATGGAGAAAATTCAAACCATTTGCTAATGGTGAGTTTGTAAAGTATTTTTGAAGAAGGTGGTAGTTATAATGGGTCTTGAAACGTGGATATTTATAAAAATATTTGAAAAAATATTTTTAGTATTTCTAAAACTATTTATCTCACCAGAATATAGCCAGGGGAATAGAAGAAAGCAGAAGTTGTATGGGAAGAAGTTTGGGGAATAGAGATGCTAATTTTAAATCTCAAGGTTTGGTGATGGGTGACAGCACTGATGGTGAAAACATGGCTGAGCTTTCAATTTTCACTAGAGGTACTGAGGACAAATATGAGATTACTGAAAAACTGGCTACTTTGTGACCATTAAAAGACACAACTAAATCAAGTGGTTTATACAAAGCATTAAAAAGATCTTAAAATGATTCTGTGCCCATTGTCAGTGTGCCTGGTTTAGTTAGTTATTGATGATGCCCCAGTAAGAGAGCACAACTAACTCATGTTCAGTGAAGTATCATTACATAGTGGTACATCAAGAAAAGTTATGTACAGGGAAATTAAAAATAGTTAGTGCCAGGCAAATTGTCATGAAGACTGAATTTCATAAGGGACAATGAATTAAATTGTCTCCAATCCCAGGAATTCCTTAAAAGTGATGAGGCTGACAATGGTGACATTTGCTTTTTGGAAATAGGATGGCCAATGCTAAAAAGATTTTATGGGAGAAGTAACCCCCTCCCCTGGGCTCCATATGTTGGCCTACAACTTCAGATGACTTTATCTTTACTGGAGGCCAGGCCAGATCTAGAGACTCTGGGTAAGACATCATCCACTGCCCACTAAACCCCTTTAACCAAGCCCAACAACCCCAGACTGCACACCCTCCCCTGTACTCCAATCCTGGCTTGCAACTTTCAAGAAATCTTCTGCTTTACTGGAGACCAGGCTGGATCTAGGGAACCCAGGTAAGACACCACCCATCACCCACTAACACTCCTTAAAGTGTGTCCAACAACTCCAACTGCATCCCCTCCCCTGGGCTCCATACTAGTGCCCACATCCCAGCTTTACTGAGGCCAGAGTGGTCCTAGGCACCCCAGGTAAGACACCAACAACTGCCCACTAAACTCCTTTAAGTTAGCCCCAAAACCCCAGGCTGTAATCCCTCCCCTGGGCTCCATATGCCAGTCTACAACTTCAGAAGATGACTTCAGTTTTAACAGAGGCCAGGCTGGATCTAGGGACCTGAGCTATGGCAGAAAACTTCAGCTACACTGGAGGAAATGCTTAACTGGGAATCCCAGAGGCCAATAAGGTACCCAGAACCCCAGAAGCTATCTATGTAGGTACCCAAAACCCCAGAGATTTTGCAGGTCCCAAAAAACCCTAGCAGAGATACCCTACTGGACCTAAAGACTCACTAGTCACCAAAACGCTTGGCCACTTAGGCCTTAAGACCAGAGAGGAAATAGAAACCAAGGATCAAAACACCCATGCAACAAAGACAAGTGCAGGAATAAACACCTAAACCTATGATCATCCCAAATCCAGATGCCTAAACACCAGTGTAAGAACACAAGCAATAACAGAAAGGGCAATATGTCATCATCAGAACCCAGCTATCCTAAGACAGCAAGCCTCCAACAATCCAACACAGCTGAAACACAAGAAAACAACCTTAAAAATAACTTTATAAAGATGATAGGGATCCTTAAAGAAAAAAAAATCCCTTAAAAAAATTGGGGAAAGACAAAAAAAAATGAGGAAATCAGTGACTCCCTTAAAGAATGGCAAAAAGTCAAGAAAAAAACAAACAAATGGGCTAAGGAAACAGTTTAAGACTTGAAAATGAAAAGAGAAGCAATAAAGAAAGCATAAACTGGGGGAATTCTAGAAATAGAAAATCTGGGTAAGTGAACAGGAACTACAGATGCAAACATCACCAGCAGAATACAAGTGGTGGAAGAGAGAATCTCAGTTGTTAATGATATGATAGAGAAAATAGCTTCATCGGTCAAAGAAAATGTTAAATCAAAAAAATCCATAACACAAAATATCCAGGAAATTTGGGACACTATGAAATGACCAAACCTAAGAGTAATAAGAACAGAAGAAGAAGAATCCAAGCCCAAAGGCCAATAAAATATATTCAACAAAATCATAGAAGAAAGTATTCCAAACCTAAAGAAGGACGTATAGTGGTATTTTATTTGTACTGAAATGTGATTTTATTTGTATGTTAATAAATAAAGTTGCCTAGGGGTCAGAGCTATTAGCAAGCCATAGCAAAAGCCGGTTGTGGTGGTGCACGCCGGTAGGATTTGCTGAATGAGGCACACGCCTTTAATCCCAGCACTTGGTAGGCAGAACTAGGTAGATCTCTGCGTGTTCAAGGATACAGGCAGAATTGGAGACACATGCCTTTAATCACAATACCAACCATAGAAGACCTGGAGTGACCTACAGACAGGCAGTGACGAGACAGTCATGTGGTTGGGTTTACAACCAATGAGAAGGCAGAACAGGAAGTCTTTATAAAGACAAACAGACAGGAAGTAGCCCCTTTTTTCGGAGAGGTCTCTTGGTTGAATAGGCAAGCTGCAGCAGGTGGGTAAGGCTCTTAGCTCTGACCTCTTTGGCTTTTATATTTACATTGGCTCTGTGTTTCTTATTTAATAAGATGGTTGGTTACATCTACAAGCACATGCCTATAAAGGTACAAGAATCTTACAGAACATCACAGACTGGACCAGAAAAAAAAAAAGTCCTCTTACCACATAATAACCAAAACACTAAACATAAAGAAGAAAGAAAGAATATTAAAAGCTGCAAAAGAAAAAGACCAAGTAACATATAAAGGCACACCTATCAGAATTATACCTGACTTCTCAATGGAGACTCTAAAAGCCGGAAGGGCAGACTCTAAGAGACCATGGATGCCAGCATAGACTACTATACCCAGCAAAACTTTCAATCACAAAAGAAGGTGGAAACAAGATATTTAATGACAAAGTTAAATTTAAACAATATCTATCCACAAATCCAGCCCTACAGAAGGTACTAGAAGGAAAACCCCAACCCCATCAAGTTAACTACACGCACAAAAACACAAGTAATAGATAATTTCACACCAGCAAAACCCAAAGAAGGGAATCCTCCCCATCTCTCCCACCAAAAAAACCCCCAAAAAAAAACAGGAATTAGTAATCAATGGCCATTAATACCTAATAATATCAGTGCATTCATATCACCAATATAAAGACAAAGGCTAACAGAATGAATATGAAAACAGGATCCATCCTGCTGCTGCACACAAGAAACACACCTCAACATCAAAGATAGACATTATCTCAGAGTAAAGGGTTGGAAGAAGATTTTCCAAGAAAATGGACCTAAGAAACAAGCCAATATAGCTATCCTAATATCTAACAAAGAAGACTTCACATCAAAATTACTCAAAAGAGGTGGAGAAGGGCATTTCATACTCATCAAAGAAAAAACCCACCAAGATGTTACAATTCTGAACATCTATGCCCCAAATGTAAGGGTATCTATATTTATAAAAGAAACACTACTAAAGATTAAACCACACTTCAGACCCCACACATTAATACTGGGAGCCTTCAACCCCCGACTCTCACCAATGGACAGGTCGTCCAGACAGAAATTAAAAAGAGAAATAACAGAACTAACAGATGTTATGACTCAAATGGACATAACAGATATCTACATAATATTTCACCCAAACACAAAAGAATATACCTTCTTCTCAGCATCTCATGGAACCTTCTCCAAAATTGACCGCATACTCAGTCACAAATTGAAAGGGAAAAACCACATGATCATCTCATTAGATGCTGAAATAGCCTTTTACAAAATCCAACACCACTTCATTATAAAAGTCTTGGAGAGAAAAGGGATGCAAGGGACATACATAAACATAATAAAAGCAATATACAGGAAGCCGATTTCCAACAACAAATTAAATGGAAAGAAACTCAAAGCAATTCCACTAAAATCAGAAACAAGAAAGATTGTCCACTCTCTCCATACATATTCAATCTAGTACTTGAAGTTCTAGCTAGAGCCATTATGACAACTAAAGGAGATAAAGGGGTTACAAATCAGAAAGGAAGAAGTCAAAGTGTCATTTTTTGGCAGATGTTATGATAGTATAAATAAGTGATTCCAAAAATTTTACCAGGTAACTCCTATAGCTGATAAACACCTTTAGTCAAGTGGCTGTATAAAAGGTTAATTCAAAAAAACAAATAACACAATCAGTAACCCTCCTCCATACAAATGATAAGGCCTGAGGAAGAAATCAAGGAACAAACACTCTTTACAATAACCTCAATTAATAAGAAAGATCTTGGGATAACTCTAACCAAGCAAGTGAAAGACCTGTATAACAAGAACTTAAAGTCTTTGAAGAAAGAAATTGAGAAGAAATCAGAAGATTAAAAAAAAAAAAAAACTCTCATGCTCATGGATCAGTAGGATTAATATAGTAAAAATGGCCATCTCACCAAAAGCAAACTACAGATTCAATGCAATCCCCACTAAAATTACAACACAATTCTTTACAGACTTTGAAAGAACAATACTCAACTTCATATGGAAAAACAAAAAACCCAGGATATCTATAACAATCCTTTACAATAAAAGAACATCTGAGGATATCACCACCCCTGATTTCAAGCTCTACTCAGAGCTAAGATAATAAAAACTGCATAGTATTGGTATAAAAACAGACAGATAGACCAATGGAGTTGAATCAAAGACCCAGCTATAAATCTAAACACATATGGACACCTGATTTTCCACAAAGAAGCCAAATATATACTATGGAAAAAAAAGAAAACATCTTCAATAAATGGTGCTAATCTAAGTGGATATGGGTATGTAGGAGAATTCAAATAGATCTATCACCCTGCACAAAACTCAAGTCCAAGTGGATCAAAAACCTTGACATAAATCAAGATACAGTGAACCTGATAGAAAGTAGAAAATTGCATTGAAAACATTGGCACAGGAGAATGGGACCTCATGAAACTAAAAAAAAAAAAATCTGTAAAGCGAAAAACATCTTCAATAGGACAAAACAGCAGCCTACATAATGGGAAAGGTCTTCACCAACCCCACATCTGACAGAGGGCTGGTTTCCAAAATATATAAAGAACTCAAGCAACTAGACTTCAACAAATCAAATAACCCAATTACAAAATGGGGTACAGATCTAAACAGAATTCTCAACAAAGGAATCTCAAATGGCCAAGAAGCACTTAAAGAATTGTTCAACACCCTTAGCCATCAGGGGAAATGCAAATCAAAATAACTCTGAGATTCTATCGTATCCCTGTCAGAATGGCTAAGATCAAAAACACAAGCGATAGCTCGTGCTGGTCAGGATGTGGAGCAAGGGGAATGTTTCTCCAGTGCTGGAAGGAGTGCAAACTTGTACAGCCACTTTGAAAATCAATATGGTGTTTTCTCAGAAACCTTGGAATCAATCTACTACCTCAAGACCCATCTATACCATTCTTGGGCACATACTCAAAGGATGCTCAATCATACCACAAAGATACTTACTCACCTATGTTCATAGCAGCTTTATTTGTAATAGCCAGAAACTGGAAACACCTAGATGTCCATTAACCAAGGAAAAGATAAATAAAATATGGTTCATTTACACAATGGTTAAAATAACAATGATATCAAGAAATTTACAGGCAAATGGCTGGAACTAGAAAAAAAATTATCCTGAGTAAGGTAACCCAAACCCAAAAAGACAAACATGGTAGGTTGGTGGGGCAGATGTGGAGATGACAGAATGAGACTACAGGAAGGGGGCATTTCGGGGTCAGGTAAAATCCTGGCACAAGAGAATCTACCAGAGATCTACCAGAATGACCCCAGCTAAGACACCTAGCAATTGCAGATATGTATTCTGAACTGGCCATCTCCTGTGATCAGGCAATACTTCAAGTGAAGGGTTGTGGGACACCAACCCAGCCATAAAATCTTTGACCTACAATCTCTTCTCCTTCTGGGATGTACTGGGTTAAGGGTGGCCTAAAGATTGAGGGAGTGGCCAACCAATGACTAATCTAGCCTAAAACCCATGCCAGGAGAGTAAGCCCACCCCTGACACTGCCTGGAGCACCAAGCTGAACAACACAGATACCTAGGATAGAACCAAACATGACTGGAGGAAACAAATTGTCAATGTATGTGGGCCCTGGCCTTCCCATATCGAGTAAACTGTTGCCTGCTTGCCGACCTTGACCAGATGTCCTCCCTGTGCCGATTCCCTGCCGATTTCCTTCTTACTGAATGCTCACGGGAGGTTCTTTGTTCATGTATCCTGCATTTGGTGTAAACAGCTTAGATGCAAGAATGTAGAACATTGGGTAGCGAACTTCTGCCCTCCAGGGTTCCTCCATTGTGCTGTAAGCCTGTATTTAAGGTTTCCTCCCTCCTTCAATAAACTCCTCCTTCAATAAAATGCATTCAGCATTCTGCTGTGGCGACTCGCTGTCTCTTGTCTCTATTTTTTAATCCACGGCCCCTCGCTTGGACAAGGTGAAAGGGTGGCGGTAGCACGGGCGATACCTCAACAAATATAATCATACCTAATGATATTTTGCTATATTCATATTTTGGTGTCTAGTCCAATTGTCGTCAGAGAGGTTCCCATCCAGGAACTGATGGAAACAGAAGCAGAGACCCACAGCCAAACATTAGGCAGAGCTCAGTGAATCCTGCTGAAGAGGGGTGAAAGGATTGTAGGAACCAGAAGGGTCAAGGACACCACAAGAAAAACCCACAAAATCAACTAATCTGGACTCATAGGTGCTCACAGAGACTGTACTGACAACCAAGGAACCTGGATGGGACTGACCTAAGCACACTGCATAAATGGTATAGTGTGTAGCTTGGTCCTCTTTGGGACTCCTAACAGTGGGAGCAGGGGCTGTCTCTGACTCTTTTACTGGCTTTTGGGACCCTACTACTCATATGGGGTTGTCTTGCCCAGCCTTAATACATGGGGAAGTGCTTAGTCCTACTACAACTTAATAACATACACTAGACATGAAAAGTCAGAAAACATGTCTGAACAAATATTCCAAGAGGTTCCTTTTTATCTGCTTTAAATCACTTAGGCTGAGAATCTCTTTACTTCTCTTGCTAGTAACACTTTGCTTCGATAAACAAAGGTATTTTACAGTGTTTGTATTTTCTTACCTAAGAAAAAAGAAATGCCATATAATTCATTCTTCTATTAATCCTTTTTTGGTGAGAAAAAAATTACTGAAGAGTTATTAGCATGTCCGAGAAAATACATTTCTAAAATAATTTTTATGAAGAGTTTTCTTTAATGTATTGATTACCTAATTAAATACCATGATAATTAGTAGCTTTATAAGCCAGCTATATTGAATTTAAATCAACTTCTGGAGAGTTCAAACTGCCTTCTACATTATCTTCATATAAAGAATGCACATGACGGCTTTAATGTTGCCAATCAATACTACAGTCACATCCCAACCTTGATTTATCAGGAGCTGCCTGCTTCAGGAGCTTAAATCCTTTGCTCATTCCATTTCACCCTTTGCTCTCTGTCTGGAAATTCATTCAAAGCTTCTCTTGTATTTCTAGTTCCTTCTTAATGTCCCTTCCAGAAAGCAATGCCCTTGATTGTTAACTGCTCCATTATCCTTCCATCACATTGCTTATTAGAAGTTTCCACCTTATATCAGACAGGTGTGGGGATTTTCATCTCTTGTGATTGTTATTGTTTATTTTTATCAGCTGCTGCTACAGCCTGATACTGTTCCAAATGTCAACTCCAGTTACTCATCGTGACAGGTAAAGTAACTAATCCCTTTAAATCTGATTATTTATAAATGAGATAACAGGATGTGACCCATAGATATGTTATAGGGATCCAATAAGATTATCAAAGATCCAGTAAGTTTTATCAAAGGGTTAATTATTATAGTTTCTGGCACATAACATATTGTTGTAATTACCACTTGTAATTCCTAATAGTTTTCTTGATTTATGTAAGCAAATGAAACTACTATGTAGACATCTTACTGGTTTCTACTCTATTTAATAACATTTTTATTGGGTTTACTCATTTGTTTATTTGGTTTTTCTGTGTGTGAATGTGTGTGCTATGCACATAAAAGTCAGAGAATCACTAGGAGGAGTCAGTTCTCTCCTTCCACTTGTGGGTCCTGGCGATCAAACTCAGATTGTCAGGGTTGGCAGCAAGCACCTTTACCAGCTGAGCCAGCTCATCTGCCTGGCTTCTACTTTTACTATTTTTCTATAACTTTCCTTACATGATTCTGTTCACACTGTAAATGATACTACTCTCCACTACATCATTTGTACTCAAATTCAGTGACCTTTTATTTAATGTGATTCAGTGTTCTTACTAAAAAAAAAAAAATACATGTTTTAAAATGATAAATAAACCCCAAGAAAACAAGTTAACTATGGCTTCAGTTGGCAGTGAATCAATGGGCATTGTATTATTCTCTTTTTATTATTCTCAGTTGGTCTTTTTAACATATTTATATTTTCTCAGAGAATGCCTTGCTCAATAATCTTGTCTGCATAGCAAAAAATGATGATTGCATTATGTGTAATTTTTCGCTCTTTGTAAAAGTAAAATTAAAAGAATATACCTGTAGAAAAGCTTTTGTTAGCTAACACTTCTCCAATCAAATCTCTTAGATGTGAATGAACCGGTGACTTCTATTTTAAGATTCAAAACCCAGCAACAGGTAACTTGGAGAATAGAACCTATTCCATTTTTCTCCTGAGTCAAAAGCAGTTAGAGTCAATCAAAGCACAAAACTTCCACCAGGGAAAAGCATTCTAGAACATAAAGCCACACATTTATCTAAATCAAAAGAAAGGTGGATCTCTCAGGCAGGCCCTTTTCTCAGTGTGCTCTATTCCCTGCCCTGACTAAGAGCCTTCACAACCAGCCTCTGACCTTCTGTAACATGACACCATGGAAGATTCTTGCATGACCTCGTGTGCCCCCAGGCTAGTGCCCTTCCCCTGCTACTGCAGGGCATTTCTGGGTTGTCCTTTGTTTTCTAGCCACTCCCAATCAGTCTTACTCAATTCAATTCACTCTCTTTGGCAAGGAGACTCCAGGTAACTATCTCAAAGAAAGAATGGGCGCATTAGTAGTGAGGGACTCTTCTGCCCTTTCTAGCTCCATTAACTGTTCTTTAAAATGTTTCTGGCTTCTATCATATCAGCTCACTTCTAAGACAAGTCTTGTCTTTCATTCTTAAAACTCATATCATCTTAACTCAGACTCAACTCTGAACTCAAGCATCCAGTTACTTCTGAAATGTAAATGTCTCCATCCTTCCGAAACAAGTTCTGTAACTAACATCTTTCCTCCACTAGGGTAGCTGAGTAAGAGAAGTATAAGGAAAGTATACGCAATGATGTGGAGTCTTTGGTCTGCGTTGCTTTCACTATGTTTAGTAAATGTTTCTAAGTACAACTCTACCCACTTCTAAGCATAAGCATACCTATGTGCTCACAGGTACATTTATATACAATGCATTTTGCACACTTGCAAAGATCTCTTTAAAATTACTATGAGAATTTGGAAAAAGACTGTCTAAAATAATTGGCCATGAAATGAGAGAACCGAAAGTACAGGTAGTTCTAGAAACCAGGAGAAAGACGGGAAGTCTCTAAAAGGAGAAAGTGTCGGGGCTTGGGCAAGCCACACTTAGTTTTCCTGACAGTTTCCTGTTGGTGTGAAGACCACACTGGCTGGTCCTCACTGTCAAGATCTGCTCTCAGAAGCAGAGTTGAATGTTCAACAGACTGGACTTGAAATAGATCTTTGAGTCTGCATGGAGACAGCAGACAAGTAGCTTTCTCTGGCCCTGATGATACAGAGCACTGTAAATCTTAAGAAACAGCCATAGCCAAGGGGCCTTCTGCAGGATGGGGCAGGTTCATTAGCACAATGCACAAAATTGTTCTTTTCGCAATGAAAGGCACCCCTTTCCCTGTGCAGTGCTGCACACCTGAGCCACAAAGACATTCAGTTATTCATGTTTGCTCTGAGCTTCCTTTTTTTTTTTGGTTTTTCGAGACAGGGTTTCTCTGTGTAGCCTGTCCTGGATCTCACTCTGTAGACCAGGCTGGCCTTGAACTCACAGAGATTCGCCTGGCTTTGCCTCCTGAGTGCTGGGATTAAAGGCGTGTGCCACCGCCACCGCTGCCTGGTTCTCTGAGCTTTTTTGCTTGAAAGGACATGGTGATAGGAACAGAGTAGAGTCAGCTAACAATGAAGTCTGTGTGCTTTTAATTTAAAACAATTCTATCCTAGATCTGGCTTCCAGAAGCACACTCTAAACAAAGATTACACTGAACAAATTGATTTTCCATGATAAGCTCAGTTTAGGGGAGGAGGGGAAGAGGAAGCAGAGAAAGACGAGGGAAGCAGCCAGGCAATGGGGAGTATTATCAGACTGATGTCACAGAGGTGTCTGGACTGAAGCTACCAGGCTTAGGGCCCTGGAGGAGAAGCATACTCCACCCCTGCCACTGTTCCTCAGGATCTCCTGGGTGCTTCTGCCTCCTTGTCTGCATCAGCAAACTGACTCCAGAGGCCCAATGGCTCTTGTGAAGAAGAGTCAAAGTTAGAAGATGCTGAGGCAGAGGGAAGTCCACAGGAATGAGAAAGGAAAAGACACATGGTAAGGGTGACAAAGGCACCCTGACAGTGTGCTCCTTCAGCCTGTCATAGAAACTGCGTCGTAAGCACAGTGATTGGTCTGACATAAATTAGAACTGGGAAAAAACACAAGTCAAGTTTAATGTGCATGATCCCCTCCACCTTAACTTGTCTCAAAAAAAAAAAAATCTGTATGCTTCTCAATCAGTTGAATCCTTTGATTTCACAATGTCGATCAACTCTTCTCGCCAAAAATAAAGTCTTCTCGACTTATAAAACGAAGAAGCAATGCAAACTGATGATCTCAGACAAGAGTGGCTTCTGTGATTAACTATTGGGAACAATGATAATGGCAGACATGTGCTTAGCAAAATGTAGATATATAAAACATATCTAACAAAACAGAGATGTATAAATGTATCTATGCAGCCCAGAGGAGTCAAACTAGCTACTTGTTATCATAAGTAAAATACAGTTTATTAAATGTTGAAGCAATGTATAATGTTAAAATTATTGTGATATTGTCCAACAAAGATGTAAAACTACACATTCGTCTTAAAAGAACTGAAACCGAAAAAAATAATCTGCAAAGCATTTCTACCAGTGTTCACAGACACTAGGCAGAGCCTGTGAATTTCACCAGACAGCGACATACTCAGATGACCTATATTTATGTTAGGATGAGAAAACAGCACATCCAAAGCTACAGTTTATTTTGTAAGTGTGTGTGTGCATGTGCATGCATGTGTGCATGCCTCTGTGTGTGTGTGTGTGTGTGTGTGTGTGTGTGTGTGTGTGTGTGTGTGTGTCAGATGTATAGGCCAGAGGACAAACCAAATGCCATCCTTGGAAATGTTCTTTAATACCTTTGAGACCGAGACGAGTGTCTCATTGCTCTGGAGCTCACTACTTGGGCTAGTAATGAAAACAAGGCATCCTGCTAGCCCTGTCTCCTCAGCTCTGGGCTGACAGGTACTTTTTCATGTGGGTTCTGGGAACTGAATCTGGGTCCTCAGGTGACAGGTAAGCACTTTGCTAACTGAGCTCACTGGACAGCTCCACACCTTCATTCTTCGTAGTTCCAGGCACTACAAAACCCTGAATTGGACAATCATTGCAGGTCCCTTCAGCATGCATAGTTTCACCTTCGCTCAGCCCCCTGCTTTATCACTCAAGCCCTATTTTTGACTTATAACATGGGAAAGCAGGGGCTTGCAGACATGGCTTAGTAGTTACCATCAAGTACAACTTGTACAGAGGATCCAGCTTTGGTTCCCAGCATCCCGGAACAGCAGGTTACAATGGCCTGTACCTCCAGCTTCGGGCACCTCAGATGCCTTTGGCCTCTGCACATGGCACACAGATACACAGGCAGAAACATAAATTCAGAGGAATGAAAATAAATATTAAATTTTTTAAAGAGTAGGATAGGTTTTTACAAACGCATGCTGAATGCTGGAACACCTCTAGAAATATCAATAGGCTAATCTTCAGCATCACCCTCCATCTGCAATACAGTGCTCAGTGAAATCCAGTAAACTCCAGCACTCTGCTCACTCAGGGAAATGCATGGTTCTCACAGAATCACATCTCACCAAACTGGCTTAAGTAGCATAAACATGGATAAAACCTTTAATGAAGAGAACTGAGGTCACCTCTGGACACAATCTGGACCAAGAAAAATACAGTCACAGAGATCCTATGGTGATCTTTCTGAAATTACTAGTGTACCTCATACTTCAGCATCCAACCCTTCATTCTGGGGTGGTTTTCTGTTCATTTTGAAGTTAGCCTCTTCTGATAAGATTAATTTGGATATCTGAGTAATTTTGCAATGCAAAGGAATCATTCTGTTTATAAGAATTAGCCATTTAAAAGCTTTATCTGAAGCATCATGGACATTTAGTAAAGCACACAGGGATGCTCTCTCCCTCACCTTTCCATGGAAAGAAATGGGTGACACAGAGAAGTCATTATCTTAGGTACCTCTGAATTTTAGTCCAGCACCTAAAAGAAGTTGTCATTTGAGTTGGAAGCATGTTTGGCAAATATTTCAGTAGCTTTGTAACAATAGTAAAATGTGGGGGTATTGTGTTCCCCAAAATATCGTGTATGCTAATAAACTTATCTGGGGTCAGAGAACAGAACATGCCACAATATTAAACATGAGGATAGGCAGTGGTAGCATACACCTTTAATCCTAGCATTCCAGAGGCAGAAATTCTTGTGTTCAAGGATACACCCAAGCATGGTGACCCCCGCCTTTAATCCCAGAAAGTCAGCCTTTAATCCCAGGGAGTGGTGGTAGAAAGCAGAAAGATATATAAGGCGTGAGGACCAGAAACTAGAGGCATTTGGCTTGAGCAGGCCTTTGGCCTGGAGAGGCCTTTGGCCTGGAGAAGCATGTGGCTGGTTAAGCATTCAGGCTTCTAGCAGCAGTTCAGCTGAGACGCATTCTGGATGAGGGCTCGGGGCATCCAGTCTGAGGAAACAAGACCAGCTGAGGATTCAGCGAGGTGAGATAGCTGTGGCTTATTCTGTCTCTCTGACCATCCAGTGTTCACCCCAATACTTGGCTCCGAGTTTGATTTTATAAATAAGAACTTTTAAGACTCATGCTACATCTGGCACCCAACGTTCGTGTTACGAATTCATGAAAAAGCTGCTTGTCTGTGGCCTTGCAAGCCCCAGCTCAGGCCCGAGCTACACTCGGCCGGTTGTGGTGGTGCATGCCGGTAAGATTTACTGAAGAAGGCAGAGACAGGAGGATTCCGAGTTTGAGGCCGGCCTAGGAGGC